>QJNY01000022.1:0-236948 GCA_004155945.1 Monosporascus sp. mg162
CCCCCCCCCCCCCCCCCCCCCCCCCCCGGGGTGATGGTAAGAGTGCGTTTGAATATGCACAAATCTCCTGTTGGGGGTTGAAGGGGTTTCTATGTCCCCGGAATATTCCTGGTAGCCCCCGGCTGCTCGCTTAAGCCGTTCGGAAGGACTTGCACTGAATCCAGACATTGCAGTGTACGGGGCGCAGTACCTGGCGCAGCGCTATGCTAACGCGTCTATAAACGTCGAGGGCATGTTCACCAACGACATCATCGGCTCACCCAAGGCGGACGACGGCATCACCGAGGATCCGCACACGATCCGGCTGTTCGCGCAGGGGCTGCCGCCGCTCGGAGTCGAGAACGCGACGGCGCGGGAGCGGCGGCTCACGATCGGCGGGGAGAACGACACGCCGGCGCGGACCCTGGCGCGGCTCGTCAAGGAGGTGGCCGAGAACGAGGCGACGGGGATGAACGTCTCGGTCATATACCGGCTCGACCGGTACCTGCGCGGCGGCGACCACCGGCCCTTCCTCGAGGCCGGGTTCCCCGCGGCGCGCTTCACGGAGCCGCACGAGGACTACGCGCACCAGCACCAGGACGTCCGCGTCGACCCGCAGACCGGCAAGCAGTACGGCGACCTGCCCGAGTTCTGCGACTTCGAGTACGTTGCCCGCGTCGCCAGAGTCAACGGCGCGGCGCTCTGGAGCCTGGCCAACTCGGCGGGGGCGCCGCGGAACGTGCGGGTCAACACTACCGCGCTGAGCAACGACAGCACCTTCTACTGGGACCCGCCGGTCGGCGGCGAGGAGGCCGTCGATGGTTACGAGGTAGTCTTCCGGGCAACCAATGCCCCTTTCTGGACTGACGTGATCGATGTTGGTCTAGTCAACGAGGTGACTGTGGATTTGAGCAAGGATAATGTCGTTTTCGGAATTCGGACGCGGGGTGTAGATGGGTTTCGAGGAGTAGCAGTGTTACCGTTTCCAGTGTCTTGAGTAGACACTTCGGCAATGGGGAATTGCACCGTGAGTGAGTAATTCAGGGCGTCTCCGTACCTGACGCCGGAAGACTAAGCGACTGCTGCGAATTTAGCATGTCTACCGGGACTATGCAAATCCCTCACTTCCCTCGAGACGGGTTATTATCTAGATACCTCATTACAAGTGAATTACTCCCTTGTTAAAACATGAAGTATTTCCTCCATATTATTCCGAGGTTCAACTTCCAAGCAGATTCAATTGACCTTCAATGCGTTAGACGGATTTCTTGTATACCCCCGAAATTCCCCTTATTAGCTTCGCTGTTCTCTTTAAAGGACTTCGGAGGAAGCTAGCTGCTAGGGTCGCCGTCTTAAGGTCTGGGAAGAAGTACCCATTGAACGATTTGCCGATCTCAACATAAAGAAAGCTTAACATCATCACCGCCGCAGATCAACAAAACCCCGCCGGATTGGGTCTGGCCAAATTGCCCTCCGAGAAATCACATCCCTTCAATTAGATGGTACTTCATCTATTCGACCCCGCTGGGAGTTGCTGCTAAATGGGTTTCATCGGGTCCTGCATATTAGCCGCCAAGGAGCTCACCGCGTCCCAACTCGGGACCATATATAAGGGCTCGATGCCAAGTGTCGTTTACACGCCGGGTAATGGCTAGGAGAGCGCAAGTTCATCATCGCTTTAGACACTCGAAGAGACGAAATCCCCCCAGTCCACAATGCTAACAACTGCACTCGTCACCTTCGCGCTCGCGGCGACGGGCTTGGCCCAGGCGCCGGAGGGGTACCGCACCGTGGTGATCGCCACGGTCTGGGACGACAACTACGTACTGCAAGCGGCGCCACCAGCGCAGAGCGGCAGCGCGGTGATCCTGTTCGTCATGCGCTCCCCAAACAGCTACCAGCGCTTTCTCTCTAACCCCCCACCAGGTCGAGTCTCAAGAACACCCCTGAGCAGCATTGGTACCTCAAAGACGGCAACACGAAGCTCCAGCTGGCCAACACGACTCTCTGTCTGGACGCCGGCACCGGTAAGTGGATATCGAGATTTCTCCGAAAGACACCTCGGGGATATATACTTGCAAGCATGTGAGCTGACCCCCCTCCTTGCGTAGGTCGCAGCAACGGGAGCCCCCTAACCGTACGCGACTGCGTCGACGGCCAGGCGTCGCAGAACTGGCTCTACAACGCGGAGGGACAGATCGTCCTCGACCAGGCGGGGCCGCGTAAGCAACCTTCAGGGCGCCGCCCCGGTGTGAACCGTGATTCAGGGGCTAATTGCAAAGTAGAACTCTGCGCCGACCTGTACTTCGGGAGCGTCCGGGATAACACGCCGATTGTCATTTGGCAGTGCATCGCCGGCGACAAGAACCATCTCTGGAGTGCCGCTGATGTTACTGTCTGAGTACTTGAGATGGAGTTTCCATGCCAGAAATTGACGCGATTGACAGTGGCTTGTACGCCTGTTTTATTCTGTATATTCCCAGTTATGTAGCCTCCATTAAACTGTATTATCCCCTCGGGCTCACTGTGACCTCCGCTCACACCATCTGATGTCTTTGTATTTCCGGATCGACAACCCCAAAAGCGTGGCAATGGCGTACTTGTGCCTCCGTGGGCAAAGGTGGGCAGAAATCCCACATCATTTCGGATAAGCAGCCAGGAGCAGTGAACATGAAGAACTCATATCGCACACCTCACAGGGGCAAGGTAGATAACTCGCAAAATCAGCGAAACTTGGTATTACTTAAGCCTATAATACAATTGAGCTGTTATACAAGCGCGCAGCTAACCGATCTCAACCATCATCATTTATTCATTCAGTCATTAATTCATTTTCCCTGTCTCGTAGCATTCCCGTGGCCCAGTGAATCCTGGATAGCGCCCCCGACCGCCCCGGAATCGGTGAATTGCTTTCCAATGGCACCTTCCTTCGAGAAGGGGCCGCCCACTTTCTCGCCTACGCTGCCAATAGCGCCCTCAGACTATACGCATTCCTCGTTAGATACTGCTCAGATTTCCCCGATATGCATGAGGATTTCATCGGGTTACTCACCGTAAACTGATGTCCAATAGCACCCTGCGAATCGAACACCGAAACTCTCGGGGTAGCCCTGTCACCCAGCTCGCTGCCCTTACCGAACACGCCCTTCGGGCTCCCTGTGGAAGCGTATTCATCGTATCTGTAGTTCTCGGCGGTGCGGGCACCGAGGCGGTTCTGGTTCAACCCGCCCGGGCTCGATCCGTACCCAGTGGCACCAGAGCCGCTCTCGAGCGCGCTGCCGGCGTGTCCCGGGTCGGCCCCGGTGCCGGTGTGCGACGGGTCCTTCGAGCCGAACATGCCGCTGGTGGCGCCCGAGGCGCTGGGGACTTTGGTCTCGTCCAGATTGCTGTCGTTACCGCTACCCACGCCGACGGCCTTCTTCAATGTGTTCATGACGCCTCCGCTACCGCCGGTGCGTTCCTGATTGCCGGGCTTCATCGTGTCCATGATGCCTCCGTGGCTAGCGCCGTGGGAGGTATCACCCATATGCTTTTGGTCACCTGGTTTCAGGGCTTCCTTGAGCGAGTTCATGATGCCGCCACCGCTGCTGTTGTTGCCGGTCTTCTTCTGCTTTCGGTATGTTAGTAACCCGTGGGCGAGAATGAATTTAGCAACAGGGATTACACACGTAGCCGGCGTCCATGCCCTGGGCTTGCTCGTCGGTCAGATCAACGTTGGGTCCGGCGGTGGAGGCGCCGTAGTTGAAAAGACGACTGGAATCTGCTCCTGAACCGCCTGTCGACATAGTGTATGATGCTTGTTCTTGATTCTTTAGCTGTAAAAACGGTATAAAATACTGAACGTAAGACGAGCTACTCTTTTCGGAGGTAGAAGTTGTAATGCTTTTTATAAAAAAGAGTTCGATTTATCACCCAGAGAAGAGATACAAAGAGGTCAACTTCGTACAGTACTTTACAGTACCGGGTACGTCATGATGATGGCAAGAATGCTGAAAGGCAATCACATACGATTTTGGCTACAGTTGCGATGTTATCGATCACCTTACTTAGTACCAGTATGTACTATATGTATTGTACGTAGGGCATATTATAAAGTCCTACATACACATCGTACTTTTACAACACTCTGTACGTCATCATGATATTTAGCACAGAAAGGGGTGATCATAGAGCTACCGACCGACCATTGTGATTACATAATTAGCTAAGCGGATGTGGGGGGAGCTGGCTCTAGACGAGCGCAGTTGCGATAATGACGGGTACGATGCGAAGTACATATTCAGCCAATTGGCAAATGCCAAAACGGACGGTGCCAGCACCCCCCGACGGAATCAGTTTCCCTTTACATCATAATTGGTGAACTCAGAGGTGCTGGGTCCTTAAGGAACTGGAAGAGGAAATATTTATTCTGCCCGGAGGACTACATTTTTTTCGCCTCTGCCGAACGGTTCAATTCCGAAAGATCATACGGTACGCCAATTGGTACTGTAGATCCGCCGAAGGTCATTGACGCCCCATTCTATGTCCCGTCACAAACGGTGGGATCCTGTACGATTCCCAAACATACTGTATCATAGAAACCCTATTTTCACGGGATGGCAAAGCTTTGAACTGCCCGCTGTTCAACTATACATCAGACTTCAATACCCGCCGGCCCAGGGACTCAATTATTGACTGAGTTCTAGACTAATGGTGGTAGGATTGGGTACGATAGTCTCATATTTGTAGTGCAACATGTATATCCGCCCCTGCCAAGGCTCCTGCCTCTCCTCGCGTTTAATATCCGAACCACGGCAATGACTGGACTCAAATGGATGGCCCCTATCAAACATGTATGTATAGTCCAGGTCGATTGAATCTAATTGATCAGCATACTGCCATATCTATACGCGACGTTGTAAGTGGCCTTCCTTATCTGTTGCCGCGTCAGGCTGCCGTTGATTCGTTGCATAACTGCTCCATCGAGTCTAGGGCAAGGAAACATCGGAGGGACTATCATGTTCTAATTATACAGAGTCTGGTTTGGCACAGCCCAATAGCCTAAGCGTTCATCGAGACCGCATGAAACTCACAGCCCCAAGGCCTGGACATGTTTAATCTTGCTGTTGGTCACTAATACCGAACCACACTATTCTTCATTTTGGGTTCCTGAACCTTACTCGATCTTCCTCTAAATCTATCCCTACTTGGAAGCACAACTACTATAATCCGGCTCCTAGCCTGATTATGAGACCCTGACATCACACACTGAAGCAGATATGACTGAAGAAGGATGAATTATCAGGTTGACCTCTCCGAGGCCCTAAATAGAAACGGAGGGCAGTGAAGCCTCCTTATATGCACATACAGCACCTGTAGCTAAGAGAAAGCTGTACCGGGGATGCGTTCAGCAATCTCCCCTAGTAATAGTGCTGCCTAAGCCAAGGCTTAGCTAACCGACTTAGTCTTCAGCTAGGTCTGACATTGATGCCACGCTCTGGCACCCACGGCACTTTCCATAGGGCTCCTAGGCTTTCCAGCCTTTTCGACAATGAGCATCTCCAGCTCAGACTGCGCAATCACCAAAGGCAGTCGAACCTGGCAATGATGGAATCAGAGACTTTGATGATATCCAAGGCTGTTTCCCTCCTAGCTTTAGATCCACGCCACTTACTGATAATCGACCCAGCCTCGTGAAGCGCCAGTCAACGATATGGAGAAAGCCTATAAACTTACAGGAAACGATGTTCTAGTGAGGAGAGTTCTACGCGAAACATTAGTGAGCCACCCACTCAGCAACAACTATCTCCAACGGTAGTACCTTCAAGTCGATATTCCGTTTCGCGGCTCTGAGGAGCTATCGTTGCTGATACCGGGTGGCCTGAGACTCTTGCTATCGCCGCCAGTGTCACATGTTTACATCTTATTATGGTCATCCTACGCATCTATGAATGTAGTGACGTCCCTGATCTACCGTTCCTGTGGCGGAGGGTCCCGATGCTCAACCGAAGCAGATTCTCCGCCGTTGCGAGAGAGAGTCTAGTTGTCGAAGTTAAACAGAGGTCAAAAGTAATAGAACTATTGGGTGTATTTGAATCGTTTACTAGTGAGAAAGGCGTCTGGTCGACGTCGTAGCACATAGTCGCGCATCGGTGACAATTATGTGGAATTGGCAGGATAAGGCTGACTGAAACGGCTTAGTATTGCAAGCAACCGTCGTCAGTCCCGGCTGATCGCCAAGCACCTGCGCTATACCCGCTTATACTAATTTTATCGTCAAGTGTAGCTGTCAAAAATAGGTTGAATACCCGTTATTCCATACTAAGTGTCTAGCCATGAGGTTTGGGGGGCTACACATCTATAGATACACAACTTGCGTGTGGCGCATTTACTCCTATTCTAACAGGGATGGGTCTGGCCACGCGTTTAACTTTAACGAGCTGTAAGGTGACAGCTTAGTTACCGCTATAGCGCAACCCTTGTTTACATCGAGGCGTACAGTACGAGACAGCTGACACCAACTTTAAAAGCTACAAAGTAGTTACTGTCAACCCTGCTTGACAACTAGTTCTGGCTGACTTGTGGCTTGAATCTATTCCCGTATCTGAGAGCCTCCATCCGGTTGCTGCAAAATGCGCTGTCTCAAGCCCGCGTGCTCGTACTGACAGCAGGTCCAGGGCTAACAGCTTCGATGAATCAACAGCGTATGGAAATGCGATGTGAAATACCATGCCCTGAAGCCAAAACTCTAAAACTAGAATCAAGCAACGCATCCCACTGACTCAACTGAGTTGGCATCGGTACATCCGTATCTGGCCAGACGAGCCCGTAGTTCCAACGCTACACAACCGCAAGTGGCTTCGGCACGAACAAGTTTCAGCAAATATCTAGGCAGTAATTCTAAGTGGAATCTGCGAACCATAAAAGTGACTCAGTCAAACACGTTGTCGGTGTCAAAATACGGGTTGGCCTCTAAATAGCTGCCTCGATCTATATGCCCATATAAACTCAGATTCTGTTTCAGAGTCTCGGATCTCCTAAGCCCATATGCTACTTCAATATTTCACTTGCTTCCAGTTCGAAATCATGCCTTGTGGTCCTTTGTCAAAACATATTTCCTTACCCTTACCGAATATCACCAAGTCTTACCCCGGGCGTTAAGGGGAAGCACGGTTTCTGAGTCTCTCTGGTCAGCCATGGATGGTACGAGGGCAGCGCCTGTATTGTGGATCAATGGCTTCCCCGGGTCCAGTAAGCTCACCGTAGCAAAGATATTAGCAGGGATACATCATTCGGCAGTTGCACTGGACAACTACAGACTGATTGACCCCGTCGAGGCGAGGTTCTCGCGAGATCGTCCCGATTACCAAAAACATCGCCGCCTGTACCGTCAAGCGGTGCTAGACCACTACGTGCGGGATGAGAGCACGCTCACCCGGTTGGTTGGTTTCACCGGTAAAGACCCGAGAACCTTCGTAACATGAGTAGTACTGACTCAGACTTCCAATCAGACAACAAACTCAGCCGAGAAGTGGCCAACGAGTACAGAGACGCGGCTATTGAAACCGGACGCCCGTTTATCCCCGTCTATATGATTTGCGACGTGGAGGCTAACCTTGAGCGCATCGCCGATGCTGACCGTCTGGAGAGCGCGCTGGGAAAGCTGCTCGATCGCAGAATCTTGGAGAGGCTGCGCGCTAGTTACGAGCTCCATCTCTTTGAGGACGACTGCCCAAGCTTGACGGTCGACACGACGAACACGCCACCTGCGGATATGGCCATGAGGATACTTGCATTCCTAGACCGACTATGCCCGGGTGTTTGATAGTCAAAGCCGAGTTTTGCCGCGTACCTCAAATGAACGAAGAACGTAGGAACTGCTGCGCCTCTTGGCTCCGACTCCTCAACTAAGATTTGGAAGCGTTCTTGGAAGGCTAGATACCAATTTTCCGGCTAGCGTCGATATAATTGGGATATCTTTCCCCTGAAACAATAAGAAAATGTGCCATTCTGTCCTTATCTGCCGAAGGTTCGGTAGCGTGCGAAGAGACGCTCTTTGTCCGGGACGGCAGCATTCCCTTTATGGGCCTTTTTCCGGAACCAGTTAGCAGAAAATAAACGAACCGTTCCGCGGTTCTCACGCGTGGTCTTTCACCATGCTCGATTCCAGATTCAGTCACTTACATCGCAAGGTAACTGAATAAGCCGTCCGTCACATACTAATTACATGCACCCTGTTCCTAGAAGACTAAGAAAAGCCATCTTGGGCATTCCACACCAGCAACCGAGTGAATCGACAGGCATCCGCCATGTTCGGCACTAAGAAGCCGCCGCAGAACTTCGAGGAGGAGTACCGGGCGGAGAACTACCGGTTCGAGAAGTACCGGACAGAGGGCAGCGGGGCGTTGACGGACGAGGCGCTCGCGAGCCAGCGCAGCGTGTGGATGGGCCGCCCGTTCCCGCGGCAGGGACACCCGCCGGCTATCCGCAGCGAGAAGGTCCAGGGCTACACTGAGCGGCGGATGGTCCGCCGCCAGCGCAAGATGCCGAGCCTCCTCGGCAACTCGCCGCACGACAACGACCTGGGGTTCACGAGGGCCCGCCAGGGGTTCCGCGAGGCGCGCGACTGGTTCCTGGCGCAGGGGCCCTTCGACTTCATCCGCCCGCTGGGCTATGGCGGGCTCGGCCTGACTATCCAGTTCAAGTCCAGGGGCGAGAACCCCCTCGACGTGGTGCTGAAGATCGCACTCGATGGATGGGTGGACGGCGACCTTCGTAAAGAGGAGAGGGCGACGCGGGTAAGTACAAAACGTTTACGGTCCGGCTCGCTTCGGCTCCGTAAATGGCCAGTTCCCTCTGTGCTGTTCTGACCGATGACCGCAGCAACTCGCCGGCGCGGCGCACTGCATCCAGCTCATCGACCCGGAGCGGATCGGCATGAAGAAGCAGGAGCCCTACAAGTTCGCGAAGCCCGAGCTCATAGACTCGAGCTCTGAGGGGGAGCTTAGTGGCGATGAGAGCCCTGCCGACGAACCCCCGAGGAAGGTACAGCGGACGCGGAGGGTGCGGCTAGCGGACAAAGAGGAAGCCAGTCGGATGCGAAAGAGACGCCGGGAGATGGCGAGGCGGGACGCCGAGATGGAAGCGAAGATCGAGGAGAGGGAGAGGCGCCTAGAACGGAGACGGAAAGCAGGCGGTAAGGGCAAGTCTATCGGAGGGGGCGACGACGACGATGAGTGGCAGCTAGACCCCAAGGACTACCTGCTGCTGGAGTTCGTAGAGAACGGCGACCTGTCCAACTTCATCATGAAACTGAACGAAAAGAACCTCAGGGTTCCGAACCGCGTCCTTTGGTCGTTCTGGTTGCGTCGTAAGTAAAACGTGCTTTGCCCCTTTCGCCGAAACTAACATCAAGATCAGTGGTGCGAGCATGTGTTGCTATGGAGTGAGTACCCTTGATCGAAGGAATGCTTCGGCCCTAGAGCCTTATCCGATCTTTCATTCCAACCTCGCGTTTGCTGTATGATTGCTGAGGATCCTGTGCAGGTATCCCCCTCGAAAATTCCATCCGAGACGACGACAAAAGGACGCCGAGGGCGAACCTCCCAATTCTGAACTCGCCGCTCTCGTGCTTGACGACGATCACAGGGATCTAAATGGGAAGATCGTGGATGGACAACTGTTCGAGGACGTGCCTGGTCCAAAACGCAGATGGGCAAGAAACCGGATGGTTCACTTCGACATCGATCCCAAGAATAGTAAGCTTTGTCCCATAGCCAGCTAGGAGAATATGGGCAACAGTGACACGGGCGAAGTCTTCATTGGCGGTTTCGATGTGTACGCGAAAGACGATGAGCACCTCCTGGTTCCTAGGCTAAAGGTGAGGACTGCTGCGGGGGTAAAGGGCGATGTAGTCAGAGGCTAACAGGTCGACAGCTGGCGGACTTCGGTGCAGCTCTCAACGTCAAGCCCAACAAGTCAAAGTACGCTATGGCGCTGCACTTTCTCCGGCCTGTACTGATAAAAGTCGCAGCGAGTATTATTTTTGCAAGCGGTTTCAAGCAAAGAGGGGGTATTTTGCGCCGGTTAGTTGAACCGTGCAAAAACCATACTAGGAGAAACTCTCCCCAAGACTTCTGACGCGAAATACAGGAACAATTCGGCATCGAATGGGACTATGTAGCCCCCACAGACCCCTTTGGGCCTGAGATATCGGAGCAAACAGTAGCCGGTAACTACGGCGCGCCGATGAACATCTGGGGCATCGCGTTAGTAAGTAGTCACTCCGAGAGCCCGTAACAGAGCCGAACTATACTAGGTAATCTAACATGGTGAGAGACCTTGTGGAACGTCATAACCAAGTGCTACCCGCCAATACCTCCCCAGCGGCAGTCGGGGCCGGGGCCACTCACGTATTGCCACTTGATCCGGACAGATCCGAAGTATAATTACGTCGCCCCGGAACTGAAAGAAGTACTGGCGCGGTGCATGAGGCACGACCCGAAGGACCGTCCCAGCTTGTTGAACCTGTCAAGGCAGGCCAAGCACGGTATCAAGAAGAGATATGGCAACGAGTCGGACGATTTCATTCGGACTTGGATCCATAATGCGTTATATAATGCTTCTAGCAGTTAATGTAGCGGAGTTGACTTACTAGAGGCAGATGGGGACATATATAAGTTGACTTCAATATCGAGTTGAAGGGGCTAAGTTAGAAAGAATAACTATAGGGATACCCAGGTCCTTTGAAGCTGGCCAAGCGCGGAAGTGTCGGCAGGGTTAGGGAGTGTTCTATGTGCGCGTATATTACCTAGGTACCTTAGTTTAAACGTTTGTGATTGCGCGTCGCCATCGCGCTGGCAATCACATCAATCAAATCTGTAAACACGACAATTGTGTAAGTTTAAGCTGCAGAACCGACTTCGATACCGACTCCCTGAGCCTTCTCGACCTCCTCAATGCGTCGCATCATCTCTTCCTTCCACGCTCTGTACTCCTCTCTTTTCTTATCTGTCATGATCCATCTGCTCTGGAACATGCTGTCTCCCTTTTGGAGGTGGATCCTTTCACTGGTTCCGTTTCCCGCGTCGTCCATTTCCTCGTCGTGCTCGACCTCGTCCGGATCACCGGTCCTGGTTAGGTACTTGATGCCCTCAAACCATTCGCCGCTTTGCCATTCGCTCTCACTCACTTTCTGGACGGCCGAGTCGAAGTCTTTGGGCCCCACGTCCGTCCAACCTATCCACAGCTCGTCCTCGTCCATGTCCCTGACGGTTATCTCGGCTGGTGCTCTCCCAAGCGTCTCTAAGATAGGCTTTCGCATACGGACGACGAGCTTGCTGTCGACTTCTCCGCCTTCCTCGAGAACATAGAGCTGGGCCGAGACGAGGAAATAAATAGCAGCGAGCAGCGGTGTTAAGTGCTCATTCACCCATTTATCCTTGGTAGGCCTACCGTTTGGTGAAGCAATGGTCTGCATGCCCGCTAACACCGTCCGCCCGATACGCTCCTCATCTAATTCCTTACAAAGGAACTGAATGGTAGGTCGAACCCATGCTGGTAATGCGCTGATGGAACCGCCGGCTTTCTTCTTTGCAGCAACTGCAGGTGGCTTGCCCGTAGATTTAGTCGGGCTACCATCAGCCCTCCCAGAAGGGGATCTGAATTGCGCTAAAGACATTTCCTTGCTGGGCGTCGCCCGAGACGGCGTGCGCTCACCACTTCCAAGACCGGCTACATCTCGGAGTTTAGAACTGGGCGTTCTCACCCTACCGGACTTATTCACCGCATTGGCGGGGAGGATCTTTTCCAGGTGCGTATAGAGTCTGTTGTAAACTCTAGGGGGAACCGGAGGCCGCGGCTGAATGGTGGGGAGGTCAAGTGAGATTTTCAAACGTTCACATGCAATATGACAGCAGGCATATGCTCTAGCGACCTCTTCCTCTTGCTTAAGAGTGCTGGCTCTGTGGCGTGACTGGGCGAGCAAAGAGGATGCCAACTCGACAAGAGGTTGTGGCAGGTTTTGAGAATATGTAGGTAACAGGGAAAACAGATCCGTCTCCAAGGCTCGACTCATCTTGATGTTGTGAATATCCCCGGGCGACTATAACTGGCTTATGACAAGGAAATGCGGAAGGGTCAAGTCAAATGTGACATCTCATTCCTAATTTGGGAATTCAAAAGGTGGCCGAGAAATACGGGAAGATGGAACGATAGATGGAAGTTGTTAACGCTAACGCTGGATGTTGGCGCCGCCTAAATTGGAAGGCGGCAGTTGGTAGTTTGCTGGTCTTTCTTTCTTTTGCGGCCTGAGCCTCAAGGTTGACGCGGTTTAGTTTAGTTGATGGATCCCTAGAACTCCGCGCTAGATTTAGCGGCTAATGTCCCTTGCATATAGACCCCGAATCTCCCTGAAGCGTATCAAGATACGTCTTCCTAGCAGCTATTTTAATATACTTACATACGCAGCAGCTTCAACCTACCAAACATCCCCCCAATCGCACCTAGGAAGCTGTTCTTTTAAGTTCTTAAATATTGCATTGAAATCTCGGCGCTCAATTGGCCTGCTGAGCTTCCATTGGCGTCGCGTACTTCCCGACAATCGAGAGCCTCCTAAATCGAATATGCGGCGTGCCCTACTAGTCGCAGCCGGTCTATTCTGCCGAGCTCTCGGTCATGGCGACCACGGCGGATCGCAAAAGCCAATGGTGGACGACAAGGCTGACTGGATGACGAAGCACATGGCCGGTAGGTGATACCATTATCTACGTCTTCCTACGTCTTGGGCGGTGGCATCTCACGAGCTTGTGTGGTTCCGCCCCTCATTCGCTCAAGCAAACAAAAAGAAGACATTGCCGCTAACTACAAGTTTGTTGAATGTTAAAGAGGAACACCATATCAGCGACTTCGACGCATCGTCCTTCTTTGCCCTGCACGACTTCGACAGCGACGGCTTCTGGGAGCCGCAGGAAATCCTGCGCACATACGGGCTCATGGATGAATCCAACAAGGACGTGCCGCAGTCGCGGCGCGACGACATCCAGCGGGCGCTCATGGCCCTGCTCGACTCGAACCGGGACAACGCCGTGACGCGCGACGAGTTCATAGCCTTTATCGCCAGCGGCAAGTCGCTGCCCGACATGCAGACGGGGCCCGGCCACCACGGCGACGACGAGTACGAGTACGAGATCCACCACTGGGAGAAGTACCACGACGAGAACACGCGGCTCGAGGATCTGACCCACCCCGAGGACATCGAACACTTCAAGAAGCACGAGCAGATGGAGGACGAGGAGGCGAGGCTGGAGGAGCTCAACAAGAAGACCATCGTGGAGGAGAACATACCGAGCAAGTTCCGACGGGGCGGCTAACGGCGGCGTCGTGTAGAAATGAAAGGCTTGGGTTCTTATTAGGGTATGCCGTATGCACGAGTTTTACGATGGATCGACGGATATGCGGTTGAAGGCGTAGGCAGAATACTATCACATCATGTAATGCTACCAGACCTTGTAATGTACATATCGAACACGCAGTGCCAAACCCCCGGCGCGAACGTCTTGACCTGCTCGACATGATCCACGTACGCCGACTTAGAGCCGCCGTCCACTTTCGCCAGCTCGTCGAACCAGCGCTCGATCGCCCCTTTCCTCTCCTCGATATTCGCAACCCCGACGTTTTCGTGCAGATGGAGCCACGCCTCCTCGCTATCCCGAACGATATCCCAAGCGCCCCGCCAAGATCCCTCGCTCGTCGGCAACAGCCCGCAATTCACATGGAGCACGTCCACGTCCGCACCCAGCGCGCCTGACCGTCGCAGCTCATCGACCCGCAGCGCGGCGCGCGCGTTGTCCTCGAGGAACACCACGATCTGCTCTCCGCCGCCGTCGAGGAGGAGCTCATCCGTCGATGACGCCGACGCCAGTTCTCGCCCCCGTACGACGCGCACGCCCCAGCCGTTCGCCTGCGCGCCCCGCCGCAGCCCCTCCACGCTCCACGGGTTGAGCTCCCAGCACAGCACGCGCATGCCGAGCCGCGCGTACGAGAACGCGAAGTAGCCGATGCCGGCGTAGAGGTCCGCGGCCCACGCGTTCCCGAGGCGGCGGCGGGCTCGGGCTCGGGGTCGCCCGCGGTCACGGTCGCTGTAGAAACCCAAAAGCCGCGCCTTCTCCTTGATGTTGCCGCGGCTGAACATGGTCCAGCGCGGCGCCCACGTCTGGAAGATGCCGTTCTGCTTCGTGGACACCCAGAGCGCGGCTTCGAAGTCTGCCTCCGAAGGCCCGCCGGAGGGGTCCGAGATGGTGGACGGGCCGAAGTCCCCGTACAGCATGCGCAGGCCGCTCGGGGTGCGTAAAATATTCTCTTCGACGACCCGTTCCTGGCGTGTCGAAGCGGCGCCGTTGTTCCCCCCCGTCTCTCCGGGCGTGTGCAGCGGGATCCCCTCGTTGACCGCGAGGTGCGTGAGCTCTGCCTTCTGCCTCTCGGAGACGGCCGATAGTATGCCTCTCCATAGCTGGTCGAGACGCTCCCCGTCTGCGGAGCGCAGGATCTCGCGCCATGCTGCTGATCCGAACGCCCCGGTCGGGAGTAGCACCATCGGCTCATACACGATCCATCGCTTCGGCGCCTGCGCTAAGAGCTGATGGCGATCGTGCTGCTGACATCCTGGGAAGGCGGAATCGAACCAAGAAGTCAGCGCTACCTCGATTGGGTTCTGATGCGGTGCTTTGCGCTTTGGTTTGACTTGGGCTTTTTGTGAGTACATTGTTCGGACTGGAGGGGAAGATTGGTCCGGAGAGAAATGACCCCCGCCGAAAAGACAGGAAGCTCAGCGGCTTGTGGGGCTATGTGTGGAGCTAATCGGAGGCAGTTCCCCGGAAAGGGGCCCCTAAAAGTTGTGCTGGGTCGGAATAATGCGCCTCTAGATACTACGCGACTATCTCATAAATTGTGATTAGGCATCATCAGGACCTATCTAAGTTATCATAGGAGACACCCGTTCAGTGCATCAGGGCCTTGCGGAGCCTACGAACTAGAATATCATCTCTAAGTTGGAAAACTACACAGGCAGAATCGAGATCTAGGATGACAATCCGGCCCAGACAGGCTTCCATCGAGAATTACGAGGTTAAACAGCCAAGAGGATACTAATAACAATAACAGCACTGTTCATTGTTCTCTCAGAAATAACAAAGCATAGCCCTGACAGACATTGGACCTCGTATCGAAACAGCACGCCTTGTCTAACTGCCTACCCAGCGAACCGGAACGAAGATGAAACAATCCGTTCAAGATAAATTTATAAAGAGCCCAGTCTGTGGAATCAAAAGCCATAGACGCCAAAGGCACATTCTACTCACACTCACAATGGCAACCATGTCTCGCGTTCCGCTCAGATGCAACCCCTACACCTGGGAAATCCTCCACGACTCTAAATTCGCCGGCACCAAGTTCGCCGCCGTGCTACGCGCGCAGCTCCTCGACGGCGGCGCCCGCCTCTCGTCCACCCGCCAGTCCTGCGCGGTGCTCGGGAGCGTGAACCGCGGGCACCTGTTGACGCGCCTCAAGGCTTCGAAGATGAAGGTCGCGTCGCCCGGGGACAGCGAGCCGTCCCGGCTGCCCATCCAGATCTACTCGTGCCCCGGCCGCCACGTATACGAGGGACCGCGGCTCCTGGGCGGCCGGTACAGCAGCCAGCGCGCGAAGGAGTGGCGGGGCCCCCGCGAGTACCTCCGCGGCATGTGTCCGCGGCATGTGTCCGCAGTGCTGGGGCGACGCGCTGCGCGGTCTGCGAGGGGGCAACGGGCCCGCGCGGGACGCGGACGCGGGCACGGAGACGCTGTCGAGAAAGGAGTGGCGCCGCCGTCGCGGCCTCCGCGCGTCGAGGCGACGACGAGAACTCGACGAGGAGATGGAGAGCTATGCCCCGGCTCCGAAGAGGAGCTGGGCGAAGGGCAGGCGCTGGAAGCTTTCCAGGGAGGAGGAAGGTAAGTGCTGGGGAGAGGCGCGGAGCGCTCGGGGTCTGGCCGAGCCCGCCCCGGAGGAATGTAGGCCTCGGGCGAAGGACGCGGCAGGCTGCGAGTACGGCTGAGCTGAAGCCCGCGCAGGATCCGGTCATTAGGCTGCCATCCCCCGATAAGGATGATTCGGGTCCGTGTGGTCTGGTGAGCCAATATGATGATTAAGCTAACAAATGTAGCTGCTTAGGCAGCGGAAAGGTAAGAAATGCGAGTAGACGATATGGCGTTTAAAGTATTGCTAGTATCCAAACTAAGTGTATTCTAATTCCCGGGCACGATAGTTCTCATGGTTCGTTATTTGCCTTTCACACTCAGCCTGCTACTACATGTAGGTACTAAGACCCAGCAAGAACTCGTGAGACCGAATGGCCACATAGCAAGTGCACCAAGGGACTTGGACAGAGAAACAGTCGCAATCCTTACTCCAGTATCCAGTGGCTTTGTGGACACAACCTTCATCTGCCCTTCATATTAATTATCCTGCTGATGGCGAAATCTTCTGTCTGGCGCGAGAGATTGGTCACATTCTTTAAGAAAGGTGCACTAGGTTTCATGGGGGTCTGCGCCTCACGACTGGGTGGCTTCTGCAGTAAAACCAACCATTTCACTCTGCCGCAACAAAAGGCAACGTGTTACTGGCATCGTATTGGCATTTCGATCATGGTCGGTCATGGACTATTAAGTCCATAATTGATGAAGGAACCCCATTAGCGGCCTTCTTAATTGGGCTTATAGAGCTTTACTCCGTTGCGACATAGCCTATTTAGGCAATCGTCTGCTCCATTTAGCCTATGTACACCCGTATTCGCAAGGCCTTCAAATTCATTACATTCAATGTTGCCGCTGCCATCAAATGACGGCAGACGGCGGGAAACACAATCAAGATGGTGAAGCGTACAGTCGAGCAACGGCCCCAACGTAGTGGATCACCGGAACCGTTGCCGGAATCGGTCTTCTCGACAGCCTTCGGGATCACAATCAGAACGAGGCCCAAGGAGAGCAGTGCTAACGACGCCCGGGACGAGGAGCCCGTATTCACCATCATCACCGCGGACCTCCTCATCCCCGGCGACGGCGAGCCGCTGAAGGATGCCGCCCTGGTTATTGAGGACAGGGTGATCGCGTGGGTCGGCCCGCAGTCCGCGGTACCGCCCAAGTACGCCGACGCACCCCACAGGTCCTACTCCGTCCCCTATCTCATGCCCGGCCTGTGGGACTGCCACGTCCATTTCGGGGGCGAGTCGACGGTGGAGCCGAGCCCCATCCCGTTCATCGGCAGCCACCCGGCGATTTCCGGGGCGCGGCTGGCGAAGGGCTGCTGGACGGCGCTGCAGCGGGGTTACACGTCGCTGCGCGACGTCGCCGGCTACGGGTGCGAGCTCGGCCGCGCCATCGACGACGGGACCATAGCGGGGCCGAACGTCTACAGCTGCGGCGCCTGCCTCAGCCAGACGGGCGGCCACGGCGACGTCTTCGAGCTGCCGGCCGGCGACGCGCTGCTGCACAACGGCGTCGCGAGCGTCGCGCCGGGCCACCAGTACGGCGCGGGCAAGATCGTCATGGTCGACGGCCCGGACGAGTGCCGCCGCGCGGTGCGGCTGCAGGTCAGGCGCGGGGCCCGGTGCATCAAGGTGCTCGCGTCGGGCGGCGTCAAGTCTCGCGACGACGACCTCTTCACGCCGCAGTTCAGCCCCGAGGAGCTCAGGTGCGTGGTCTCGGAGGCGGCCAGGCAGAGCCTCGTCGTCGCGGCACACGTGCACAGCAAGCCCGCCATCATAAACGCGGTCCTGGCCGGCGTCAGGACCATAGAGCACGCCTCGTTCGCGGACCAGGAGTGCGTGGATCTCATCAAGGAGAAGGGCGCCGTCTACATCGCCACGCGAACCATCGTGGACATGCTGCTCCAGACGGGCGGCAAGGGCCTGTCGCGACAGACGTGGGAGAAGGCTAAGCTGATCGGGCGGCATCACGAGGCCGCGTACAAGTTGGCGGTCAGGTCGGGGGTGACCTTTGCGTTGGGGACGGACACACAACCGGGTTTCAATATGGCGAAGGAGCTAGAGCATGCCGTCAAAGCCGGGATGAGCAATCTAGAGGCCATCAAAGCGGCCACGGCGAACGGTCCGTTAAGCATCGGAGACCAGGCGCCGAAGTCCGGGCAGCTCAAGGCCGGATACGAGGCGGATGTCCTCGGTCTATTAGAGAATCCAGTTGCAGATGTTACAGTGTTGCAGAAGATGGACAACGTCAAGTGGGTATGGAAGGGCGGCAAGATCTTCAAGGGCCCAGGGGTTGGGCCTTGGGGAGAAGATGATTAATTTGACCAAGTCAGTCACCATTAGATACAGCATCTCCTAGTCGACGACTTCAAGCTCGTTAGGCCTCGGCGTCTCAAAACCGGAGGTGAGGCACCCTTAAAGCTAACTGAGAAGCAGCAGTACACTCCCAACAATATCCCGTGGAAGGCAATGTTGATTCCTACACTGTTGGCGCCAGAATTCATATAGAGATATTATACATAAGGACTTGGCACGTAGGAAGGATAGCATTGTCATTCTCGTTTGGGGCATAAAGCTGCGTAAGATGCTGTTGCCTCCGTAAGAATAGCATTCTCGATCGTTTATAGCATAAGCCGTAGACTAGGCTGACCATGTGGTTCGCCTGCTGAGTACTTGACCAAAAAGTCCCATGGGTCACCGTCGAGTGTAGGATACTTACTCCATTCCATGGTGGAAATTCTCATTTGCACGGGTCTCAAATCCAAGGCCCTGATTTTCTGTGATTCAGCACGAATAAGGGATTCACAAGATGGGAGTCTTCAGGGCCTATGGAAAAACCATTATGAGGTACAAACCAGCTCATGTTGGTATAGAATGTGGTATCACACGAGGGCCATGGCATCAGCTCAATTACCAATTTGAAGGAATTTTAGCCAAAAGGCTCGGCCAAAAACGGCTGAAGTCCTGGGCCTATACTATGGTATCGGGCAAAAGTTTTAACACACTGTCAGGTATCAGTGGATCGCGCTAGTAGCCATGCTACCCAAATTAGGTGTAGCTTTTACATGGGTCAACCAGAGGTACATGCGAAGAATTGCCGCCCTTTTCCATCCCCTAATCCAAGGTAGGTTATAACCCAGTGGGTCTCCCAGTTAGAATACCTATCAGTGTGATAAGACTTACCCATAACACCATAGTAGTTATATGTACGGTCGCTAGCGAAATCGACTTTTCCTCATCTTACCTCCAAATGTGTCTCTGTGCACGAACCTTCTCTTTTTTTTGAGCCATCCTATCCGGGCTATATTTTATTTTTCCTAAATAAGTTGACAGCTGTCAACTTCCAAGTAGCCTGTAAGAGACCCACCCATACCCCCTAAATGCGTGCACCAACCTGATACACCTGATTTTGTGTGTATTTTCAACGTTTTAATTGACACCTGCATTGCAATAACATATCTGTTGCTCTCTAATACTACATGAAGTGCGACGCACCAGAATAATATATAGGAAAATCAATTAATCCTCCGTTAGGTCAATTACTTCCTGAGCTTCCTGAGCTTCCTGAACTTCAACCTTCTTCAGGATATGGTCAATATCATGATAATCGTGGAAATCAACGTCAGAGGCTTCCTCCCGGGCTTCATTAACGCGTTGCCGCTTCGCAACGCGTGCTGCCTGCTGATCCTTCATATCCCGTTGACGCTGTAAAATGGCGAGGACCGCATCGTGAGTGGATTGGGTGGACTGTGAAGCTGTTGATCCTCCGCGCGTTGTCTGTGAAGGTTTTCCTCGAGTTGCCCGTGATGAGAAACGGAATGGCTTGATGATAATCAATTGAAAATCACACCTAAAACGTTAGCGTTTTGCAAGTGGGTAGCAGAGTCGGGTCTCCTTCCACTTACAGGGAAGCTGGCAGCTGTCAACTTATTTAGGAAAAATAAAATATAGCCCGGATAGGATGGCTCTTTTTTTTTGGTGGCGGCCTACACCGTACGTCTTCCCTACGGGACGGATGTCGGCGGCGGGGAACGCGGCCACACCACCCATGATTCAGTTGACATAAGTAACCTACTCCCTAACCACCGATTATCATTACGTGGACGGCCGCATTGCCACAGATACATACATTATTTGCTCAAGCCCCTTACCAAGCATTCCAACAGGCAAGCATTGCACAAAACACAACGTGAATTACAAGAACTGCCAATAGGATGGCGGCAGCCGAAAGCGCTGACAAAAACGGAGGACGCTTCTAAGACATACAAATGCGAGGCGGCCCAAAATGGCCGTGCCAAATCAGGATTGGGGGCCGACTGCCAAGTTGCATCCAGCACCAAACAGCCACGGCTGTTGCCTAGGAGAACGCGAGGTGCACAGTAGACCTAGCTGCACAAATATAACTATCGCCCGCAAAGGTGGTACTGCGACTTTGTAGTGACCACACCAAACTTTTTCGCCATTACTACTTGCCTCAGCACTCGTCCTGTGAAAGATGGCTCTACACACAGCATCGCGGTGGGGCAATCAACGCTCCGTGGAATTTCTATTGGGAAGTAGCACAGACATCAATTCCGTAAATGAAGATGGTCGGACGCCATTATCACTGGCCGCAGAGAACGGGCATAGGGGGGTAGTTAAGCTACTGCTCCAGCAGGACGGCATCGACCCGAACCGACAAGATAGCAGCGGTCGGACGCCACTATCATGGGCCGCAGAGAACGGGCATGGCGAGGTAGTCAAGTTACTGCTTCGGAAGGACGGTATCGACTTAAAGTTTCAAGATAATATCGGCCGGACGCCATTATTACGGGCCGCAAAGTGCGGGCGTGACGAGGCAGTCAAGTTACTGCTCCAGAAGGACGGTATCGACCCAAACCTCCAAGGTAGCGACGGTGGGACGCCACTATCATGGGCCGCAGAGTACGGGCATGCCGAGGTAGTCAAGTTACTGCTCCAGCAGGACGATATCGATCCAAACCTCCAAGATAGCAGCGGTCAGACGCCATTATTACTGGCCGCAAAGGGCGGACATGACGAGATAGTCAAGTTACTGCTTCAGAAGGACGGTATCGACCCAAACCTCCAAGATAGCAGCGGTCAGACGCCACTATTATGGGCCGCAATGTACGCAATGTACGGACGTAAGGAAGTAGTCAAGTTACTGCTCCAGAAGGACGGTATCGACCCAAACCTCCAAGATAGCAGCGGTCGGACGCCACTATCATGTACCATAGAGGGCGGGCATGGCGAGGTAGCCAAGTTACTGTTCCAGAAGGACGGTATCGACTTAAATTTTCAAGATAATGACGGCCGGACGCCATTATTACTGGCCGCAAAGTGCGGTCTTGACGAGTTAGTCAAGTTACTCCTTCAGAAGGACGGTATCGACCTAAATTTGCAAGATAATGACGGCCAGACGCCAATATCATGGGCCGCAGCGTACGGGTATGAGGACGTAGTCAAGTTACTGCTTCAGAAGGACGATATCGACCCAAACCTCCAAGATAGCAGCGGTCGGACGCCACTATCATGGGCCGCAGAAAATGGGCATGGCGAGGTAGTCAAGTTACTGCTCCAGAAGGAAGATATCGACCCAAACTCCCAAGATAGCAGCGGTCAGACGCCACTATCATGGGCCGCAAAGTGCGGACATGGCGAGGTAATCAAGTTATTGCTCCAGAAGAACGGTATCGTCCTAAATTTTCAAGATAATGACGGTCAGACGCCAATATCATGGGCCGCAAAGAACGGGCATAAGAAGGTAGTTTGGATGCTCGCAGATTCTAAGGGCTATTCCGGCCGGACAGCGTTGTCGTGGGCTGCGGAGAACGGCCATACGGCAGTGGTGCAAATACTACTCGAGGACGACATCAACCCGAATAGTAGGGATAGCGACGGCCAGACACTACTCTCGCGCGCATTGGAGAACGAACACGAAGCGGTGGTGAGACTGCTTGTCTGTAGGGACAGTGCCACCTTGCATATGTCCGTCCAGGAAGGGAAAACAAAATGGGTAAAGTTGCTGCTTGGCGCCGGGTATGATATTAACATCAGAGATTTTCTCCGTCGAACTCCGCTGCATATCGCAATTTTGTTTGGACATATAGAGATAGCGAGAGAGCTCATCTCTCTAGGGGCAGATGTCGACTCTGAAGATACAGACGGGATGACACCACTTCGTCTCGCGATTCGACATAGGGATCCGATATTTATCGAGTTGCTTCTCCAGCATCGAGCGCAAGTAAAAGGCGTCATGGCGGACGAATGGCGTGATGCGTATCAAAACAAAACGCCGGGCATTGCAGTGGAGCTGTCAGAAGCACCAAATAAGGAAAAACACATACGCTTCGTCATGCCGGTTGTGATACCGGGAGAGCCGAGGACAGAAAAACGTTTGTTGTATGTCAACCCATTTCCCATTTCTCAAGGTACAACTGAGTTTCAAAGTATGTTCACAGATTGCCCTGTCTGGTTGAGGCATCAGATTTCCAGCCTGGCGGACACTTCCAAATCGCAAGTTTTTCATCGAGTGCAGAGCCATGGTACGCACATCAGCGCTCATGTCGCTGTTTATTTCCCCGCCGGACGGGATCTAAGAAACCAGAAACACTTCGACACATCCCACTGGAGCGAATGCGCAATAGCTTGGACCATGACACCCCCCGCGAACCCTAAAGACGGACGATATTGGAAGTCAGTGGAGCACTTCAGCATGTTGCCATACGGTTGGATCCCAGATGATGGACCTGATTTCTTTCAACAATTGATCCTCTATCTGAAAGAAAAATGGCTGGCGCTATGTGATCTAGCTGAGGAGCATCTATCTAAGCGGGTAGGTTGATCGGGAACCTGTACTAGTTAGTACTGAACATGGCTAACTATATGGGCTCTATTCCGCAGCGGGTTGATCAATTATGTGAAGAAGGGCATGACCCTCAACTGATACGTCACCTCGCAGAAGACGCACAAGAATGGGCCAAGCTTCGCAGCATCCTGCAAGGTCAAGTTCGTACAGCTAGAGATTTTGCCGTTGAGCATTGCCGTCGGTACAACGCAGACAAGGGTAGCAAAGTGCAGGCGGCAATAGACGGTTTTTCGGACGAAGTTGGTGGCCGGCTCAGCCAGCTGGACCGAACCGTAAAAGACCTTCTGCAGTTTGTCAGTGTCTCGACTTTCGTTTCCAACTGAGCTGACCCTGATTAGGAATTTGCCTGGGTATCAATCAACGAAGCTCACAGGTCAACGAGCATCGCAACAAGCATGAAGCGTCTCAGTTGGATTACTGTAAGATTTTGATTGTAATCGTTAGGTCGAAGCTGACAAGCCTAGTTTATTTTCTTGCCTGTAATGTTCGCTTCGGTATGTTATCACGTCTCTCAACCGACGTCGTTAAGCGACATGAAAACTGAGGAAAGATCGACAGAGCCTGTTCGGTATGAACGTGGACATACTTGCAACAAATCCAGATTGGCGTTGGTACATCCTTGTCGGGGGTGGCACTCTGACGTTCACAATCATAGGGTGGCTTCTCTTTAAATACGGTCAAGTTTGTGATACACTACGCCAAGCACATCTCATATTCAAAATACTGACACAAAACGCAGATCGAAGAATGGGTTGAGCGACACATAGGGACTCATCTTGAGCGATGGGGAAAAAGGGTTGTAGACTACATACGATGATTAGGATCCGAGCAGGTGTTGTCAACTTCAGAGTAGGTTAAGCTTCTAGCTCGGCAGTTGTTTGCTCGACTCAGGGCCAGATCGACAAAACTTCTTAATGGCTTAATGGCTTATTGACAACGTGTACATCAGTACACACAATAAAACTGGGGATTTACAATGTATCATTCGTATCCACTCCAGAGCCCTAACCCTGAAGCAGTCACCCCCCGGATTATGGTTATGGACTTCTCTCTTCGCCGCAGGTAGATATCACCGATTCTTTTTTATTTTAACCTCTCGCAGTACACGCAAAGCCCGTATGACAGCGAAAGTAATTGCCGTACGTCGAATCTGCTCTTAAACCGGAAGTTCCTCCATATTTTATGCCTTAGAACGATAAAAAGGGCTTCGAATTGATGGATTTATCAAGGTGCCGCCTCCTAAGCGACTGTTGCTAACAGTCGCTTAGGAGGCGTCACTTTCGTTGATTTCTGCCGCTGATCTTAGTCGTTCTAGGGACTCCGATAACTCCGGACGAAAAGATACATTGCGTTGGGTGAGCATGACTTGTGATCGACACCCTTTACGAAAACTACAGCTAAAATGGGCTAGATTCGGTATTTAGCGTCTTGGCGAGGTATTTCGTACCCAGAATGCGGTGCCAATAAGCCATTAAGCCATTAACGTAATTTGTGCCCCAAAGCCCGTTGTCGATCTGGCCCTCATAAACCTCTAGCGTAGTTGGTGTCACTCGCGGCGTTGGATAATTGAACGAAGCTCCTACAGCCATGCTACGAATATTCTGATTCATAATAGGGACAACGAGGATTTCGCTAGCCGATGTGCATCGTAGCAATCAAGCTAAGCTTAAACTGGAGGTATTACCATAACGTCATGTCATCAGGCTGATCGTGATCTTACAGCGGCGGTATTTACTAAAGGTGTGTCCGGTGGGATCTGCCACTCACGGGCATCTAGTCTCATCAAATATGACTGACTGACTTGTCATGTCTCTCTCCCCAAGGCGGAGTGTTGAGTCTGCATGGACGTGGCCAGCAAACGCCTTACGCGAGCGTACTTTCATCTATAGGTTCTTACCCTTGTTCACGACTACTTTACCGTGTTAACGCCGTCTTTATTATGTCGAAAGGGGACAATATAAGCGACTCCCATAGCAAACGGGCCACATCGGCTCCCTGCCTACGTATAGGGGGACTTTGTGCAAGTAGGTCGCTTAGATGACAGGACCCGGGCTTGGAGACTCCGGACATCGGAGGCTGCGCCGGCTAGATCGAATCGAGGCATTGTAAGAAAAGAGAGCACGGAGTCCTAGGTGGTTTCGTTCTAATATCCCATGGGAATCCCAGAATTAGAGCCAAGAGTGGGAAAAGATGCTCCTCCGAGATCTACGAAAAGGAGTTGCTGGACCTTTCCGGAATCCGACCATCTGCTGCATCAAGGTGATAGTTCCTATCTTCCGTGATTGCTCACTAGTCCCTTCACAAGAGAGACCAATAGCATCGGGCATCAAATACTCGATATAATTACTGGAAATCGCTGCCGATAAACCGTTTTTCTATTTTAGTGATAGCAAGGAATATGACTGCGTCATATTATACTTCAATCGTAAGTCCCGGCCAATAATTACACGGGCCAGGGGTGAGAGAGGGACCGATAGCAACGGAGTATTAAACCTGGGCGGAGCCGCCATCTGCAACCCACTTGCCCAGGACCCATCACGATGCCATTCGTGTGGAGCCCTTGCATGGAAACCCACCATTATATTCCCTCTTAAACCAATTGACCGCATATGTTAAGCCCCGGCAAAAAGGTGGGACAGTTCGGAGACGGAGCACTAATGAGTGACAGCGGAGAACCCCGTCAAATTCAGCGTTCTCGCCAGGCGGCGATCTCAATATGTACTCATCCTGGATATACGGTTGGGTTTAATCACAATGGCTGCAAAGTTGTTCTTCGCCAAGACAGCCTTCTGTGAAGCCAACTGGCGAGAGTTTCAATAATGCGCGGCTTTACTTGATAAAGCCTGCAGAAATAACCGGCCGCTACATTACAAGCATCTCTTCGGCGTTCATTGACATGATTGCAACCCATCAATTTTGAACCCGAGATTTATTGAGCCCCTGGCATGAGCGCTAGGGGTTTGATAGGGGCTGGGGGAGTGCCCCGCTTGACTTATGCCCTAGAACAGCATGCACCCCAACTACCGCATTGAGTCTGCTCTCAGCTTTTTCTTTGACCGATCGATTGTTAGCCGGCCACCTATCACATCATGCAAGATTTATGCAGATTCTCACAAAGAGAATGATGCATAGGTTTGATTATGATCAGCCAGTTCGATGCTAGGTATGGCCGAGGGTAGTCTTGATGCAACTCCACGCCTGATTCCAAATTCCCGAATGGCGCACGTCGGCGACACGGTAGACCAGCAGACGTTATTCGGTCACAGTCAAGTCATCGACGACAAAATATTGAGGTGTCCCAAATGCACACAAACGGTTTACACCGAATCCTTGTCACCAAAAAGTACATGGAAATCTGGAAAATAATTCCAATAGAGAGAATGACCGGAAACAAGCCTAACGTATCCTGATGTCTTTGTCTTTGGAAATTAATAAGTTATTGCCCAAAAAGTTGTTAGGTTATTTGAAAGTGGGCGAATTTCGTTGTCAATTACCACCTGATGGTCTGATAGATCGTTTTGACAGCGTGGGCGCAGTCCCTGACTTAAGGTCAATGCATACGGGGTCGGAGAAGGAGTTTACGTTCATCAATATGGACAGTGTGGATGCAAGACGATAATGATGGACCTGCCAAATGACAGCGCTGGAAGATCGTAACCGACATGGTGGCTCCCAAGTCTGGTATTCGGTGTTGGTGGTGGGTTGGCAGAATCGTATATATCCAGCTTCCGCTCCCTCTTCTCATGAGGGAATCCTCGAACAGATCACAGCAGAGCAATCGCTTACTATCATACACATCTTACCGAAGCCTTTCATTGCCTATAAATAATAATTAATCTTTCGAGCCAGGACTTTAGAGACATCCTCTTAATCGTTAATACCAGATCCATCACCATGCAGTTCTTCAAGTACGCGCTCGCCGCTCTCTCCTTTGGCTCCGCCATCGCCATGCCGGCCTCCCAGCCCGAGGACCGCGCCCTCAATGTCAAGGGTGTTATCACCGACCTCGCCGCCGTCAAGGCCCTAGTCAGCGCCGTCAGCAGCATCAAGGTCAACATCGAGGTCGACCTTGGAGCCCTCGGTAAGTCGTCGCGCGTCCTGATGTTCATCTTCTAGCCTGACTAACGCACCGCGCAGAGGATATCCTGAACGGCACCGTCACTACCCAGGTCGTCCCGACCCTACAGACCACCCTGGAGTCCGTCCGCACTGAGGTTCTGTCCATCGAGGCCAAGGTCGACCCTCTGCTCCAGGGCACCATTAAGCCTCTGGCCCAAGACGAGCTGGACGTCGTCCTGGACCTCCTTAACGATGTGGTTGCCCTGGTTAACGGCATCGAGGCCACCATCAACGACTTGCTCCAGAGCCTTCCCGCAGGTACGTCTGACAGGAAGCCACTACAGAAACTCCCGCGACTGACATGCCATCACAGATGTCCTGAAGACCGTCCAATCCGAGCTTACCTTCGTCCTGGCTACTCTGAACCCTGCCATTCAGCCCATCCTCGATCTCGTCCTCGGCCTCGTTGGTGCGCAGACTGGCGGTGTTGTCGCTGAGATCAACGGCCTCATCAACACCCTGAACGGGCTCCTTGGCGGTCTCCTCAACGGGCTCCTCGGCACCGTCGTCGGGATCTTGTAAAAGGCCCATTAGAGTCATATGAGTCCAGTGGAGGAACTGAAGCGAGGATGCCTGAGGCTCAACTCTATCTTAGAGACTAGCTAGTGGATATCGACAGTGAATCAGAATCGCGCGCAAGGCGACCTAGTTTCTATATACCCGCAATTCTAACACCGAATGCTATGCAATAGCCTGACTTATACTGAGTTGTGACTGCTCTAGTTGCGGGAATGAGTCTGAACAGTGGTCAACCTGCTCGGAGATACTCGCTTGTTTTTCGTAATGGCAGTCCCGACTTTGCATAGGCCATGTCGATCATCCTCATGGTGTTTATCGAATCCTCTCCAGTAACCCACTGACTAACCTTTTTCCCGCGCACTTTGTTGACGAACTGCTCGAGCTGGTATCGGTAAGTTGCCCAGTACGGCTCACCAGGCTGATCGATCCCCGCTTCGCGAAAGCTGTACACCTTCACCGTCTTCGTTGATCTCCAGGTCTTGACAACGCCAGACGCATCTCCGACCTTTCGCAACTCGAAACTGTCATCGACGATGATGGAATGGAAGAACGTGGACAGCACGAAGTTGGCGAACTTCACCTTTCGCGTCCTGCAGACTTCGTGTCCGTCTGGGACGTCGACCCCGGCTTCCTCGGCCGGGATCACAACCGGCTTATGCACGACGTGGATGTCCGGCGAGAAGTGATCGAGCGGCGCCTTGAGGTCCCCTCGCATCTCGCCGTACCCCCCGCCGCGGAACCGGTACCTGGCGCGGAAAAGGCGATCGCATCTGGAGTCGTAGGATCCGGGCTCCGTCACGCACTCCTCGCACTCCTCCGCCACAGCACCGAAGACGTGCACGAGGGCGCTCGCCGTGTACGCCCCGAGATCCATGAGGGCGCCGCCGCCGAGCTCGTATCGGTATCGGATGTCATCCGCGGCGAACATCCACCTCGGCACCCAGAGCACGGCCTTGGCGCTCTCGACCTCGCGCGGCGTGACGTATGACATGAACTTAGCGAATGCCGGGTGGAAGAGGTAGTGCGCGGCCTCGAGGAGCACGGGGGCGCCGGGCGCGGATAGCAGTTTGTGTCGGAATAGCGCCTTGGCTTCCTCTGCATTATTCACCGACGGCTTCTCGAGTAGGACGTGCTTCCCTGCTTTGAGCGCCCGCAGGGCCCATTCAAAGTGAAGCCCGTTGGGCAGTGGGATGTAGACGCAATCGATCTTAGGATCGTCGAGTATATCTATGGCGGGAAGTTAGCCACGGGTTCTAGACATAGGATCGCCATTCGCAGCCGTCTTCAGAACCCCACTATCCCCAATTCGAACTCCCAGTTCGTCCCAGGCCACAACTACACGAAGGCTAGACGTACCCTGATAAGTCGCCTTCGCCTCGGCTATACCATGCTTCTGCGCATATGCCTGAGCCTTAGTACGATCTCGAGCTGCCACAGCTTGGACTACAACGTCGGGGTGCGTCTTCGCTGGAGTGATGAGTGCATCTGGTCCAATATTCGCGGCGCCCAGAATACCGAACTTGAGCGGCTCCGCCGCTTTAGCCGGCGTTTCTGGGGGGTTTCGAATCTGCCAATTGCGCTTGACTAGGCCGTAGAGGGCTGCCATGCTTACTCGACCGAATTTCAAGGTTTTGAGAAGCCCTTGCCCGATATCAGTCCCTTATTGAACGAAGTGGAAGGGGACGCTTCCATAAGCCGATGAGAATTACGTATGACCGAAAGCTTGAGGGCTTGGTCTAGTAAGATCCCGGAGGATATATACGACATTCGCATGATGGGATTTGGGGGGGGGAATACATTCCTTATCTTGTTGCTAGCCGAGATCTTACGATTGTAACCAAGAGTCCCTGGCATCCTCCAGCTTTATCTTTGATAGCGTCTCCATTTATCGTTGGCTTCTACATTCAGCTGGGAAGAAGATAACCCCACATCAGCCTATCTTGGCTCAGCATCATACCCCGACAGTGTTATGCAGTACATTTCGAAGGAATTTAGAACCCAAATTCTGAAAGGGATCCTTTTATTGTAGACTCTCTGACAGGGAGGTAGAACGTCAGCCGGAACGGGCCGTCTCTTGGTTACAATAGGTCCAAACTTGGTCTCTATCTACTGTAACGTCAGTCATCTCTTATAACGCAATGCTTAGATCAGCTATTATATCTGATATTGCATTTAACGTTCGTGCCTCCTTGCCTCATCACAATTATTCCCCTTTCAACCTGACTGCTGCGTGAACCCCCATATTCTTCAGACTTCAACACAATAGCGTCATATCTTCTTGTCCTAGTTGTTTTCCTGTCTCGTAGTTGGAAGACGCGTCCGCCAACTGACTTCAGCCAATAAATCAGTAAGAGGTGGTGGCGAGTAAGCTTGATGACGTAAAGCCGCTCGCAGTATCCTATAACAGGAGACTGACCAAGGGCAACCAAGTCGTATCACTAGAGGACCAAATCCTATTCAAACTTACCCTTTCAACAATATCAATATCGGTCCTGGTTATTCTCAATATGGACAAGTTCTTCAGGACCCTGAGAGGGCCTTTGCGTCCCCGAATCACTGTTAAATATGTCCTCTGTGTATCGACAATACTATACATCAGCTACTGCTTCCTCACGGGCCAACCGTTACTTAGTAACAAACTGCCGTCGTATGATGGACCTTACAACGTTGGAACCGTCGATATTGAGATCCCCTCGGAAGAACCCCGCAACTTCAGCAACGCGGTTCTGAAGGAAACGGGCGAGACGGCCTTCCGGCTCGACACGGTCTTATTCACCGTCTTCTACCCATCGTCACCCCGAGGCTCCCGCATGCCAAGTAGTCGCGTGAGCCGTCATCTATGGGTCCCTAGACCGATTAGCTTGCATGCCGAGGGTTATGCAAGGTTTGCGTACATCAGCAACTTCCTAACGAACAAGCTGTTCGCCCTCGGCCTCTGGGGCCTGGTCGGCGGCACTGAGATACCCGCGGATGTCGACGTGCCGCTGCAAGGTAGTACGTCCGGTCTTACACTCCGCGGAGAGACAGAAGCTCAGGTGATCCTAGGCGGCGAGCACGATGAGCTGTCCAAGCTCCCTGTCCTCGTGTTTTCTCACGGCATGGCGTCGGGCCGGACGAGTTACAGTCACTACCTAGCATCCTTGGCGTCGAGGGGCTACGTCGTCGCCGCTGTCGAGCACCGCGACGGCAGCGGACCCGGCTCCATCGTCACCGGAGAGGACGGAACCGAAAAGAAGGTCTTCCACGCCCCGCGGGAGTCTCTCGATCCGGTGCCCGAAGTAGAGGAACTGAAGACCGTGCAGCTCGGCTTGCGACAAGCGGAAGTCGAGGAGGCGGTGAAGGTCTTGGATCGTATCAATAGCGGACATGGAGCCAGCGTCTTTGAACACAATCTCCGAGGTGAAGGCCAGACTCTCGCAGACTGGCAGGGCCGTCTGGATATGAATCAAGTGGTCGTTGGCGGCCATTCCTACGGGGCGACTTTGGCCATGCAGGCCCTGAAAGGCGCACCAAACGGGGTTCGACCTTTCAAGGGCGGTATTATCCTAGACCCCGGCAAGTCGTCGGGGCCCTTGAACGACGACATCCATGTTCCGATCCTGGTGATTCACTCCCAGTCTTGGTCCAAGAAGTATTCACTTTTCTACGGACGCCCGCACTTCGCTACGGTCAAGGAGATCGTACTCAGCGTACTCAAGGGGGGCAGCGACTCCTGGTTCATGACCGCGAGGGGCACGGCGCATACCAGTGTCACTGACGCGCCACTCATCGAGCCCACGTTGCTGGCCTGGGCTACCGGATCGACCGTTGATGCATGGGAGGGCGTCATGCAGTATGTGACCGTGTCGCACGAATTCATGCAGTTCTTGGGAGATGGTCGCCCCAGGGGGGTCTTGGAGCTAGGTGTAACCCATCCGGAATATGACCGCGGAGAGATAGCGCCGCCGGCAGAGGGAGACGGAATGCACTGGCAGATACATGTCTCGCCGCAGGAATAATCAGTCCGTAGCATTGCCGCGCATAGCGCTAGATTCGAGTTAATGCAAGGTTGTCCTCCAACCTCTGCATATCGTATTGCAAATGACATGGGGCTGATCCGGTCCGGTGGGGAATTATCAACAGACTGGGGCTAGATTATTATATGTATCAACGTTCGAGGGCACACTAGGCGAGTTGTATTACCAATCAGCTTCTACAACCTGAGTTATTCACCAATTCACGTAATAGGACGTCTCCAGTAGCTCACGCATTTCCACTGCATCATCACGACTTGTCATTATGAACTCTGGAAGCAATCCCTTCTCTAGACTGGCCAAACTATTTCCCCTAACCCATATCGTCATAACTATGTTTGCACAGGATTCGGCTGTCGAATAGAGTCCTTTACCGCACCTGGGCATATTTCTTCAACAATGGGTCCTCCAAAAGCCTAGGCAGGCAGTTTTCCTCAACACCTATGAGGATCTCGATACCACCATCCGGCAGAATCGGCAACACAACCTGGCCACCATTGATAACACCTACATCGAGTGACCTGACGGCCTCAATCTTGCTGCTGAACAGCTTGCCCCAAGAGAAGTCGTAGAGCGCGAAGTTGATCCACGACGTCTGGACGCAGTTGTAGCCGGGCACGTCCAGGAATGCCGTCGGGGCCATGCGGTTCACGTCCTCCATCCTCTCGATGATGGTCGTCAGGTCGTCGACCCACAGCTTGCCGGCTGGATTCAGGGCCTTGCGGATCGCGACGGCCATGTCGGCCAGGTTGTAGGACTCCAGCATGGTACGGATGGGCATCGACGCCGCCACCCACGTCAGGAAGCACCCCAGCGTCCTGGGGTGCACCGGCGGGTCGGTGCGCAGGCGGCCGTCGAGGGCGATGTTGTATACAGACGTGGGGTTCCCCTCAAGCTTGTCGAGCGGGTACTGGGCGCGCATGACGGCGCGCCAGATCAGCGCCGACAGCGCATCGTTCGACGAGATGTACGCCTGGTCGGTGGGCTGCGTGCAGTTCTTCGGCGACGCCTCCTCCTTGAGCGCCGCTCGCGCTTCGGCGGAGAGGTAGAACACCTGTCCACGGTGGGCCTTTGACAACATCTTGGGGGGCGCTTCCGTGGGTGTGAAGGGCAGCATGAAGATCTCCGGATGGTCCTCGACACGTCCGGCGCTGCGGCCCGATGACTTCATGACCTTCTGCCGGTCGGTGTAGAGGATGTCGGGAAGCTCGAAGGGGTTCTCGAGCTCCTCTCCCTGGGCCCGCCGGCACTCGTCAGCCCACACCTCGGTCCAGGTGCAGAAGCTCTTGCCGTCGCCCAGCATGTGGAAGAAGCAGCACTGCAGGATCAGCCCACCCCGGATGAAGTTCGCCTGCATCGCAGCCACCGGCAGGTGCTCGCCGGCCGACGGCCAGGTATTCCGGCGCGCGATCACATCTTCTTTGAAGGCCGAGAGCGGGAATCCCTTCGCCTTGAGTTCCGCGTACGTCTCAGGGAAGAGCAAAGGGTCGCGGAGATCCTTAGAGGCGAGAGGCTCAAACTCCCCCTCCTTGAGCTTTTGCAACTTCACGCAGCCGGCCTGTTTGGCCTCCGCGTCCGGAACCACTTCGCAAGCAAGCTCTGGAATCCGTTCCTGGGTCGCTTTCCAACCAGCCCTGAGAACCCGGAGAGTTTCGTCAAGGTCATAGTCCTGGGGCAATGCGATGGGGAAGGTATAACGGAGATAACCCCTGGGGCCAATCTGCTCCAGAGGCGTCAAGGTAGGGATTTCTCGTTTGAGTGAAGACATGATGGGTAGTTCGATGCTGGGTTAGATAATGGCAAGATGCTGGTTTCGAGCCGTACGCAAACTGGGAGATTCGAGACAATAAATGAATCTCTGGAATAATGCTAATCTGCACCCGGCTGCGACGCAGGGTCCTCCCTTCCTTCACCGTACGGGACACACGATGGAGACTTTGGGCAGAGACGGGTTCCCCGCTACCTATTCCTTCCAGGCGGTATGGCTGTCTGCACGAATTGTCTATGGTAATCTAGCGATACAAGGGGTTGACACGCGTAGCTAACAGCTAGCCACGGCATACGCATGAGGCTAGTAGGACTTCGGCTTGGGTACCTCGCAGACCGCTTTGGGATTTTCGGTATGTTCCAAGCAGGGGGCCAGTATCATATGTATTGAAAGTTTTCCCGGCCTGGTGAGGAATAATGGGAGCCAATTTTTTCTTTTTTCCCCCTCTACTTTTAAGTGTCGGCGGAGTTTTCGAATTTCGGTGTCGTTGAAGGCTGATATCGTATTGGTACTCCGGGTAATCCGGGTAATCCGCTAGAGAGGTTGCTCTCAGTTCAACCATTCCGTGCTACATGTACGAAGTAGGTGTAGTTCTGCTGAAACCGTTAACTGTCACCTGCATTAGGCCGTGGCAAAAAGAATCGAGCTAGGGAAAGGATAGCCGGGACCCATTCGTGGGATGGCTGCTTTAGTGTAGTTCTCTATTCAGGGTTTGGCGGAATTTACCTACTGTAGGTACAACGCATGAATCACAGGCCAGAGCTTAACCATGAACGCCATAGTACGGATCTTGATTCGAGACTGCAAATTGAAACTCCCTTGAGCTAAGAATCAACTTATACTAAAAACGGCCGTCCTCCCGGGGCTACTACGACAACAGACAACGTACAGAAGGGGATGCCAGTGGTCTGACGGGGCCGAAAATCAGTTGAACGCAAGCATAACCTTATATATGCGCTCTCTTCGACGATATACCTTAGTTTTAGAATGATAGTATGATGAACGGAAGCGGAAGGCTTAACTATCATGTACTTCAAATAATCACGTATCTCAGAAATGCGTTGATTTCTGTCGAGGCAGCACAGTAAAATGGTGGAGTGCCTTTAAAACCCCGGGGTCTCCAAGTCCTGCGAGAAAGTGGGGAAGGATGGGGTATAAGTCGGGTTGTTATAGGCCTACGTAGTAATTTGCCTACCCTGTCTATGTGGAGATATAGTAGTTTGTGCAAAGCATGCTGCCGCCGATCACCCAGTACTCGGAAGACCCTGACTAAGTTGCCACGTACCAATACATACCCATTAAGGGTGAAGAGTGCAACCGGCTTTGCTAATGAAGCGAGGTGATTTGGAAGCCCATTTTTGTGAAGGCACATAGCGATATCTGGCTTGTCGACTGGGCAGATAGACCGTTGTTCGCTCGCTACCCTTTGCAGGCGGATCCGGATTGCCTAATTTGGTAGATCCTTTCACCACTCATGATACAGATTTTATCTGGGAAACACAATCACTGTATGCTAGAGCTGATGTAGGACAGAGAATCTTGTTGTGGTGCCAAAGTGATAAGCTTGCACTCTGCCCGCTTACCTCGGCGGTCCCGAACCTCCAAGATTCCCTGTTCGTTTACCAAACTCTGCGGGTTTCTGGAACGAACCTATCTTCCCAGTCAGTAATGGTCGTATTCGTTCGTCTTGACCCATGCCTAAACGACAATGCTTGTGGGTCGGATTGCTTGTGATAAGACTTTGGCGGGGGCAAGGTATGAATATCGACCCATCCTCGGCAGTCGTAAGAAATTACACAAAAGCGGCATCTCCCGGGCCGGTTTTTAAGGGCAGGGACAAGAGGTTATACCTATATTTACCGTGGTTCGTCTCAAGATCTCAACACTCGCCGTCCTGGTAGACCGGCGCTCTCGTCGTTTTATTCTCTTTACCGCTTCCACACGATACTACGGTCCACAGGGGTCGCTACCAGAAACAGACCGGTGGGGTAATGCAACGCAACGCCGCCTAGTAAGACTAGTCGTTTACTCTGAGAACTTCAGCTCAGGTATCTCAAACTTACGCCAAAGTAAAAAGCGAGGGTTCAGAAGCAGATCAAGAGAGTCATGCGTGCAGCGCCGGTTCACAGAAAATATGGACCGATCAAATAACCAGGAAAGCTCCTGCAGCGGCGGAGAGGCCTCAGCCCTACTTATAATGGTCATTAGTGATAAGTTATACTAAGTACAGAGAAAGCATAGGACCGACTTTGAAGACCAAGCCAACGGCTTAATGAGCGTCAACTTAAGGGAGTGGCGCTGGCAGGGGGCTTGCCCGCTAGTTAGCCAAGCCGTCAGCCAAGCCACAATCCTTACCAGAACGTTGAACCGCACTAGTTAGTCTAGACATTAACCACATTTTGCTGTACAAACCCGCACCCATTCACACCCAAACACCAAATTTACCCGCGAATGCAAATCGCCAACTTCCATCGATCTTATCGCTATTAACGTACGGTCAATATATACATATATTTGATATTAACAGCTGCCTTTAGCTACAACCCAATACTCCCTAGGACCTAGCACTAGCCGCCTTACATGCGGTACCGTACGTCGTACAACAATACGCCGTACCCTGTATGTATACTGTACGCTGGCAATTTGCTGCGATACACTGTCTGGACGCTGGTGCTTGTATTAGCAACAACTTGGTAACTTGATAACTTAGAAATGAGGTGGGACTTTGATGGCTTGTGCATGAATTGAACCCGGCCATCGCTCGTGTACGTCCAAATGCGATAAATGTCCTGTGCGGTTAGCAATTTTGTCTGGTGTGGTTAAACATTCGGAATCGTTACCGTGTGCTGGAAACGGGAATAGTGAAGCCGGGGAAGTCCACCCCCTGGAAGAGAAATATTCGCACATAGCAGCCGACACGTATGAGGTAATGGATCGGCAGACGGCTTAAGGGGTCAATCAAATTCCATTCCCACGGAACCAGCCCCTCATCATGTGTTCCTGGCCCCCGTGCTGGCCGTGGGGACAAGAGGAAACCGGGATTCGGCAAGGATTCGGAAAATAGTATTGCTAGGATCTAATGGGGATCATACCTAGTTCTTCGTGCGATTGTGGACTCTACGGCGGGATAAACGATCATCTCATAAGCACGTTGGATCCTAGTGGTCTTCCAGCTTTGAATGCCGAAAGTTCATTCTTATCATCTTTCGTTGAAGTGTTCAATCATTTCTATCCGAGTACAACTATAACGTGGTCCAACTCGTCCACGCGCCCGACGACCGACTCTACGCAAACCCCCATGGAGATCGATCCTATCATCTTAGCGGCCTTCGGGCCTCCCCCGGAGGGAATGGACTTAACAGAAGACCAGTCGCACGCCAACAGCATAGCCGTCGTCGTCTGTCTCGCTCTTGCCGCCGTGGCCCTAGTTCTTCGAATATGGGCGAGAAACTTGCAAAACTTCGGCGTTAAGGCCGATGACTACTTGATTGTGATTGCGCTCGTAGGTTTTGTTGCCCCCAGGCCTCAATTTTTTGCTTACCTAATATCAGGTATTTGTGTGCGGCACGGTTGGGCTCACAATCGCCGGTGGTCATTTTGGCGGGGGCCGACACCTATGGGCCAATAGTGTCGACGAGGTTAGCATGACATTCAAGGTACGCTCCCGGTTGGACTGGTTACCTTATACCCTTCGCTAATTCCCCCCAGATGCTGTATTGTTATACGTATATCTATGCCGGCAGTGTCTCCTTTACGAAATTCTCCATTTTGCTCTTCTACAGCCGCATTTTCTCCAGGGGCACGACCTGGTTCAAGATCCGCCTTGCAATTGCAGCCTTCCTTTCGATCTCTTATCCGATTTCAATCTGGGGCGTAATGGCGGGTGCTTGCAGGCCTATTAACTACTTCTGGGACCAATTCAAAGGGGCCGAGGGAAAATGCATCGATATTAACACGCCCTTCATGGTCCTCACCGTGGTGAACATGGTCAACGATATAATTGTGTTGCTGGTGCCGATCCCGGAAATCTTGCAGCTTCAGATGTCGAATAGGAAGAAGGCTGGTGTTGCTGGTATTATGCTGTTAGGAGCCTTGTACGTGATTCCTCCTATCTACAGTGTACATTCCCCCATGCTAACTCGTTCGACTTGCAGTGTCTGTGTTGCGAGTATTGTACGAATCTGGGCCTTCGCGGAATACATCAACAGCATAGATCTTACCTGGAACTTGGCCGGAATCTACCTTTGGTCATCTGTCGAGCCAGCCGTGGCAATTATCTCCGCATGCCTTCCTGTTATGCGTCCACTTATTCGCCTCGGCCGTGACAAAATGACGACCAAGGCTGGAAGCCATGGAGGTTCATCTAACAACTGGAGTCGTAAATATGCCCCTGGAGGTGGTCCCAACAGCTACATCCGTTTCGGGGGAGACAATGCTTCCAAGACGGGCGAAGAGGACGAGGTCGCTTTGACGACAATATCAAAGGCGGCTGGCGGCCATAATAAGGTCCCCAACAACGTCATTATGGTGAAGTCCGAGATCAGTCAGTCGGGTAACTAGCTAGTTACTGTTATGACTTTCAATATTCGGAATATTCATCCGTCTCCTAAGAAAAATGAAGTGTGTATATAAGGTTGTATTAATAGCCGCTAAGCTTGGCTGAGTATAAATTTATTTAATCATGTTCTGTCCATACTACTGCAATTTTTGACGTAAGTTGGGCCCCAGATTCGTCCTGCTGGTATTTCAACGGCTAGGGATGGCTTACATCCATCTCGAACAAACTATGATTGTTCACTGCAGCACTATCAGAGGAAATGCGGAGGTCAAGTCGATCGCTTAGTAAGAACCAACGAGGTTGATATACGGATCTTCCCCAATAACGACCAGATATGAGGGTCAATGGGCGCGTCAGCTATGGCTCAATATGCAACCATGTTGGATGCGTAGATGCCACGCCGGGATCGACGCAGTACATTATCATATGCCAATATTATGCCTGAAACAAGGCGCTACTCAAAGTATCTCCTGGATAGAGAGCCAAGCCGTAAAGACGTGATCTATTCCAGCATCAAAGTCCACCCTACACATATCTACATGTACATGAGCATTTTTAAACCCGTCGGTATTTATCCCAAAAAGAACCCGATTCCCAGGGGCTAGGCTCGAAAGAGCAGACAAGGTCAAGGTTTCAGCATATCGTTCCGCGGTCGTGGGACGCCTGTAATGAAAAGATGTCAAAACTCGAACTGGCAACCCTCGAGCACGTGGTGGGTGTGTGGTAACGAGTTCACACTGTCTTGCCTATCGCAAGGATCATTAGTCTTGGGACGAATGCGGCCCCCTTGCAAAATGCTCTCGTGGTGACTGGCCGTACGAGTGGCATCATGATAAGTGCTTACTATACGGAGCAGATCACGGGGTGCATCAACGCTAAGAGATCACCCGTTCAACACGCGTATTTCTTTGACGGGTCGATCCTGTATGGCCCAAGGCGGGTCACAAAAGGATTGCAACTGAGTACGTAAGAACTGTACGTAGGGTGTTGCGATCCATACGCTACCTCCTCCTCTTTATGGTTAGATACGCGGCAATGTTTTCCTACGGGCTCCGCATTAACGGCTCGCTTAACGGCCCGCATAAACGGCCCGCTTCCACGAGCGAATAACCTTAGGCAGCGCATATTCCACCCTTTTAAGTCCTTAAGGGGGGAAGTACAATACCATACCGGCGCCAATGGTAAAAACTCTGCTTAGGACCACACCAAAAACTAAATGCTATTCAAGTAAACCTAGTTAAATGATTTAAATTATGATATTTGAAAGGGCTTAGCCTTTGCGATTATAATAGGCTCGTTATTAGCATAGTCTAGACTCTTATTGGTAGGTCCGGTTTATGCAACCTCCATTCCGGTCCACTCATCAAGGGCACAATTTCCGACGATAGTTACATAGAGCCGGGACTCGTCTGAAGCGGCGTCTCCGCCGCCCACTCTACCCACATTCAGAGACGGCACCGCGCACGTCAGGAATCGATCTCTCAGGAACCAGGAGTCGCCATCCGGAAAGTTTTCTGTCGCACCATGGTGTGGTCCAGGGAGGGCAGGGCTAGGGTTCGGCCCGCTGAACGAATCTACAGTACCGTTCGTGACCGGCCTAGGCGCGTTTCGGTAGGGAGGAGTTTTGATCCCCAGACCCCCAACACCCCTTAGAGAAAACTTCCTCCACTCTTTAGCGACTTCCGAAAAGGTTAACAACTCGATTTGGCTTTCAAGGTGAGTGACCGAGGCCCCGTATCCGAAGGGTTAAAGAAGGTTAGATAGCCCTTGAGTATGCACGCCTGATTGCCGCGTACGGAGCTATAGTCAAGGTTGACATATGATATCAATGCATGAATATGAGCCTGCCCGCATCCCAATCAAAATACGCCCGCTACTCAAGGTGCCCATGGAGAATAGGGAGTATAATGCTCCATGTTTTAATATCCTAGAAAAACAAAATCACCGCTGTCCAACACGAATTTCACACTGGGCATGAGTCGACCCTGGTAATACGCCTCTCACGAGATCTCTTGCACTTGTCCGAGTATCCCTTCAATTGAGTTTCCCCGTGCGGGCTCCGGCAAAATCGAGATGATACATACAGGATAGCTGCTACTAAGGGCGGCTGCGGCCCCAGATGCGGGCGCCGGCCACGCGCAAGTCTTTGCCTATTGCTGTATGGGCTGTTCCTTCTCAGGATGACCACCTACGAGCCTCGCCAAACCTGAAAGTGTCTTATCAGGACGTGACCGAGGAGCAGAAACCTAGTCGAGATCGGAAGCCATAGATTACTATCACCAGTCTTGTCGACCGCGCGTTTCGCGATCCAGTGCTGTCCAGAGGATGGATGGTGTCGTGTGAGGTGAGAGATGGGGATGTTCCGAAGAACGCCTCATTCTATGTAGGGTCATTGGCGCCCCAATCCTCCGATATATATATGGAAGGTCAGGAAAGGAACCAGTACTATTGGGCCCTAGAACCTCTATGTCCTATCCGAGCCCCTTTGTATGGGGTGGTTAGCCTGTCATTCCAAGGGTTGACATTCTATTTTCCTGACAGGCGATAAGGATGGACAATCCACAGATTCAGCAGACGAAGTCTGTAGGTCGACATGCAAAGTCGCTTTGTGGGACTTGGCAGGACTCCTCAAAGTAAAGGATTGTGTCCGTGAGACCTTGCCCCGTCCGTTGTTGCCGTATTCCACACACTGTATGGCGTGGAATCGTGGATCAGCAGCCATGTCATCTATGTAGGACCAAGCTGGCCGAAAAGATATTGGATGAAACATGCTCACTGTTTGATCTAGTGCCAAGTCGCATTTTGAGTGATTGGCCATCGTAAGATGTCTCTTCCCTTCGGGCGAGCAGGGATACTAGTTACACCAGAGTAAAAATAAAACTTATCGGGTGGTGAAGAGTTCAAATAGTACTACAAACCCAGCCTGCTTTCTAGAAGCGGGCTCTTCAAGATATCAGAATGGGAGACAAAAGGTAGGTGAGTTGAAGGGCTTAAGACCAAGCGAAGAAGTTTTGAACTAATCCCGTAACGCCGCTGGATGTTTCCATTACCAAGATATAAAAAACAACCTATGCTCCCGATCCCAAAACGCCCATTTCTGTCTTAACACTGGATCTTCTGCATTTCATGCGGCATCGGTTATTTTGAATCAGTCGCGTCCGCGTTATTGTCTTCTTCATAACCCTCGACCTTCATATCCTTTAGTCCTAAATCCTCCTCCTCCTCATCTGTTCGCTGGTAGTCCTCGGTGGTTATCTGCGGATCGTCCTGGTCCGGGTCAACAGCCTTTTGGACGTAGCTGCTAGCCAGCGGGTCCGTGAGGACGATGGTGAACTTCTTCTCGCCCTTGATTGCTTCATCGAGATCCCTGAAGAATACCGTCCACTGCCTCTTCTCGTCGGGTGCCAGCGAGTCGCCCCCTTCACCGGAAGCCTCGAAAATTTGAGCGTGCAAGTCGTTGCGCACCTGTGTCAGAAGGCCCTCTACTGTTGTGAATCGACCGCCTAACGTCCCCGGATTGACCTGGAGACTGAGTTCGGGACACTCGAGAGAGCAGCTCTCACTCTTTAGAATATCTCGCGCGAGGTCTTCCGCAGATTCAACCCTCAATGTAATTTTCTTGCCTAGCTCGGGGATCTCTCCGCCGGTCTTGACGTCGTTCGACCGGTACCCGCACCCCTCGCAGACAGTTGACATTAAGACGACGGCCTTAAAGTGCGGAATATCGACCATCTTCATGTTCGTCGTGCACGGGCGCATGCAGCCAGGGCATGTGGCAGGGAAAGCATAAACTTGATCTGGGATGATATCGTCGTCCGGAGCGGTCTGGGTGGCGTCAGTCGAGAGAGGATCTGATGAACTCAGACCTAGAGCTTCATTCTGCTCCTGCGTCCGGATGTAGTCTCGCTTTTCCCACTTTCCAATACCGTCTCTCATGTTGGGAGAGACCCAGGAATTTCCGGCGGGATCATCGACCAAAAGCCGGAATGGGAAAGCATCGCCAGCTAACATGGCGCGGCCCTTGGCAATGACTTGGGCAACCTTTTCGTAGACTTCTGGGGCCTGTTCTTTGCGCGCCTCTTGCCCTAGCTCTAGATCGTCTATTATGCCACTCAGAAGACCCTCAACGTTTGTAAGTTGGCCCCGCCCAGGGGGGACTTCCAGATCCAACTCGATGAACTTGACAACGGCAGTGTCGGACTTGACGACGGTTCGCTCGAAGTCTTGCATAGCCGTGAGTCGCAGGAGATAGCTGGACCCTTTTGGTTGAATGGTGCCAGCAGATTGAATCTCGTTGTTGCTGAAGCCACACTTGTCGCAGGAGAAGGACATGACGATAATTTCGCGGAAGTAGGGAATGGCTGTAAGGAGCATGCGCGTTGTTCCCTAGACGAGATATGTCAACATAGAGACATTTGGGACAAGGAAAAACATTTAAGTAAAGGGTCGCCTACATTTTCGCGACAGTTCATACATAAAGACTCGATCTCCTCGACAATTTTCTCGTCGTCGCCTCCGTCTTGGGGCGCGCCGTTTGTCCCATTCGCAGTAGGTGCGAGGTGGTCGACTTTCTTGCCGATGGTCTCGAAGAACTCGTTTGAGGACACCGGCGCCGGACCGTTGCCGTTGGTCTGTTCTTCGGGTGCAGGCATGATGTATGTATCTCGTGTTATGAAGAAACGAACAATATCCCAATTGTTTCTGTTATCAGAATCCGAACTTTGATTTGGGATTGACTCGGAGTTTGCGACTTCTAGAAATTTTTGGAGGGGTAATTCTGCGTGCTTTTTGGTTTTAGCGCGGGGTGATAGACATTTATGTCATATCAGAAGCCCCTAATCTGTGATAGGTATAGTATGGAAAAAGCCACTGGGGGGAGAATATCCGAGAACGTTCGGGGGAGTCCTCTTTGAGCACAATACTCGTCTCGAACTGACACTCAAGACGATGATGATGAGAGTGATTTCTATCCACCGGTATGATGGACGGGCCAACGGGAAAAGTCGTATTAATCATAATTGGAAGTCAAAAGACTCTCAAGGTCCGACTCCAAAAAGCTTTTGTGAGGCTAAAGTTCCTTCCGGGGGAGAGAACCATCTGTAGCCGTCACTTCTTCAAGAAGTCAGAGAGACTCAAACCGAGGCCGCCTTGAGGCTTGGAGCTAGCAGACTGAGACTGCTGAAGGAGTGCTTGTAGTCCCTGCTTCCTAGTTTTCGCTCTTTTCTTACTGCTAGCATTGGCAGACGCCGGCTTGGCAGGCTCTATCAATGACACATGTTCATCATGGCTGGTTGATTTATTGGCATGGACAGAGCTCTGGCTGGCACGACCCTGAGGATTTTTGGTGGGCAGCTTTAGACGTCGCCTATGAATTGGAGCTGGTGGGGGAATGGCGATGGTAGTAGAACGCCCGCACATCCCACACTTAACGCGCTTTCGTGTCTTATAAGCAGTATGGGATATCTCTTCCACCGCTGGTTGCCGCGTCTTCTCCTTGCGCGACTTCATCCGACGAAGGGACTTGTCTGTCTCCAGCTTGGGTTCACTGCCGTGCCCGGGGATCATGATATGACCACAACAGCCGCATACGCGCTGTCTCTGTACATCCGATTGCTGCAAGCCATGGTGGAACATAATCGAGTTCCGCTGCGTCATGAGATGTGCTGAGATCTGCGGAGACGTAGTCGCAAGGAGGTGAGCTGCATCGGTGAGAAATCTGAGACTCTGCGGGAGGGTATCAGACGCCATTATGGAAGGGTCTCGACATCTCACTGTCAACGCCTTACATCCCGTAAGTAAGATCGAGGCCGGAATTTTAGACTTTGGCCGGAAGTGATGATTGATATTCTATGTGAACCTTGAGGGTGTTTGATAAAAACAGTCTAATTTCCTCTTAGGACCTTGGGGGACCTGCTAAGCCCCACTGTAAATTTTAGTGGCCGGCGCAGATGGAAGCGACCTACAGGGAGTACCAACTAGCGCTGTTAGGAATCGAACCTAACGTGACAGGTAACTAATTCCCACCTGGCACCATCAATCGTCCTGATGTCAATACCAGGCCGTGCTCTCCTGGAATAACCAACTTTAGATAACGCTCTTCACTAACCTGGCAGCGTATATCCTTAGTGCCTTCACTCTAGATACACCAGCCCAACACAAGGGTATCATGTCAAGAGGACTCTTAGCTGTGAGTTCGAGTCAACCAGCTGATGTCGTCTAATACTCTCTCTGCCACGAGACTATCTCACTTCCTTGGTGACAGCGATATGCATGCTACGTTGCCATCAGCGGCAGTCAGAGGGGCTTGCTTTGGTGCTGCATCATAAACGACCATGGCAACGAGGCGGCTCGCTTCACATTAGTCAATCCCTCAACAGGCCCACAATATTCTTTTACGAGCGCCCATTAATATCGAAACTGGAATGTAATCAAGAGAGCTGAGAATGCTGGCTGACGCCCGGGGATAGTGAGGCTGATATGCCAAGCTCGATTTCCTTCCTAAAATTCCCGCTATATTCCACGAAAAATTCGAAGATGACTCTGACGGTAGACTTCCCGATGTCACGAGTCACGAAGAGCTGGATATAAAATGTGAGCACTTATAATTATAGAGTTGTACGAAGACGTTTAAGCGTCTCCCGGCAACAACCCAACTGTTCCTAGTTAAATAAATACGCCAACCATCAGCATATCTTCGGAAGATCCAGTTCCCCAGTCGTTTATCAATTCAGCTCATTATGTTCAACCTCTATCTCAGTTATTCCTATATCTACTGGCGGAGACCGAGCGGTCCTCCCCCTCCTCCGCCGGAAGGACTTGAGCGCATCTGGGTTCAGACGCCTGGGGGCAAGATTGAGATCCTATCTGCGAAGCCGGCACATCCCACTTCAAAAACGCCGGTGATCTTCGCGCATGGTGGGATGGGATGCGCATGGATGTGGACACCCTACATGCGCTACCTCTCCGAAAGGGGCGTCTCCTGCTATGCCATATCTACCCGCGGACACGGGAATAGCTGGCACCCATCCTTCTTGCGAATGCTGTATACTGTCACTAAGAGAGATCTTGCGGACGACCTACTTGCAGGTATCAAGGCGGTCCAGGAGAAAGAAGGCAGCGAGGTTATCCTCGTCGGCCATTCGAGCGGCGGTGGGTTGAGCCAGTTCCTTCTTCACGAAGGCGAGATTAAGGTCAAGGGCCTCGCGCTTTTGAGTGCTGTACCGGGGAACGGATCGTAGGCAGTACCAGGCATTCCGAAACCACCTTCACGGCTAACGGAGTAGCAGATGGCCAGTCTATTTCAACTGGGCTCGGTTCGACCCCTGGTTCTCCATCAGGATGCTATTCCATGGCTGGCATTCTATCTCGCCCCTCTCACATCCATTCCTAATCAGACAAGCCTTCTTCAGTAAGGACTACCCCGAAGTTGAGCTTCTGGAGTTTCAGAGACATCTGAACCGCTATGAAAGCTTTATCTGGGCCATTGGGATGTTGCGGCCATTTGTCGACGCCAAGAAGCTGCTTCAAAATATCACTGGTTGGGACGCCAGTGACAAGTTGTTGATCATGGCCGGCACGGCAGATAGATTGATGACCAAGAATGTCCAGGAGAAGGCCGCCAACACTTATCGCATAGCATTCTCGGAGTTGGTCAAGCGCAAGAAGCTCGAGGCCAGGGACGAAGAAATCCGCCCTTTGGCAGGTGAAGGCGGCATGGATAATTCTGGTCGCGGCGTCCGACTCGCCTGGGTCCCGGGCGCAGGGCATCACCTCCAAAATGATGTTATGTGGGAGATCGGTGCAGAGAAGCTTCTCGCTTTCCTACAGCAGCTATAGCCTGGTTCTAGGAATTAAATCTTAAAGTACTCCGGTGGTTATTCACTGAGCATCGATTCGGAGGACGGGAGTCACGGTATTTGCGTTGGCACTGGGGCTGAATGTTCTCCGCTCGCTATAATAAATAAAAATCATTACACCCGTGCGTTCTGTTCTTTAGCAAGGCTCCGCCCTGGCTCTCGGGCTTGAGACGCCCCGGGCAATTCGATAGTAGCCTTCAGGCCTCCATATTACTCCGTTCGCGGCCCAGTACTATCAAGCCGGAACCTTCCCCACACTGAGCCTGCTGCGAGCTCTTCGATCTGGAGATCAAGTATGTCGCGCGCGACATCGACCCATTCCGCATCCTCGATCTGGTTCCTAACCTCGTCCCAATCCAGCGGGCACTCGGGGATCTCCGGCTTCGCTCTCCAACTGTCGCTGAGCGCAGGCATCTCGGGTTTCCTCGGCATGGCGACATTCTTCTCGCCCTCGGCCGCCGTCGGCGGGGCCGTGACGTGCCGCACGTGCTTGCAAGCCTGGACGCTGGCCCTGAGGTTCTTGAAGTCCCGCAGCCTCCCGAGGCTGCCGTCCTCCTCGTTCGCCCGCACCAGGCCGTAGCGGTTCGGGCCCTCGAAGAACTCGTACACGATGCCTCCGGAGAACGTGTCCGTCATGTCCCGCGACAGGATCGAGCGCGTCTCCTCGAAGAGGCGGGCCCCGACCCCCGCGTTCGAGCCGTACTCGGAGAAGAACACCGGTATGTGCGCGTCCCTGAACGTTCGCGACTGCGAGCGGAGCGGTCAGACAGACTTTCTTCCCTGACCGGGGCCTGGTGCGGTCGAGCTCGTGAATAAAGCCGAACTTACCAGAAGCTTGTACCCCGACATGGACATTGATGATTTCCCGGTCCAGTCGTAGCAGTTGAACTATGGAGGATTCTCCTCATCAGTAGGTACTTAGGTATGTATGCCCCGCAAAAAGACGGCGAATTCAAGGACGAGCGGATAATTTTTTTTAAGAGAGGGTGGGAGGGGCTTCTCACAGCGTAGAAGTCGATCGCCTCCGCCTCGTCGCCCGCTGCGAAGTACTCGTACTGCAACCGGGTGAACTCCCTGATGTCCGCAGCCTTGTATCCCACGGGCAGCACCCTGCGGCCGGTGATCCGGGCCGCCAGCGCCATGTACCGCTTGACGACGCGCGTCAGGGCGCGGACGACGGGCGCGGCCGCGGTGTCGGGGGCCGAGTTGATGACCTCCTCCGCGACGAAGAGGCCCAGCGTGTTGCGGTACGCCGCCAGGCAGTCGACGCGCCGGAACAGGTGCAGCATGCCCTGCGCCACCTCGGAGGACTCCATGCGGACGTTTCTCATATGCTTCATCTCGCTGTGGCTCAAGACGCACTGGCATTTTAAGGAAAAACTGATTAGCAGATGGGGCGAGTTGCCGTGAGGAGGCGACCCACGGATAGCACGTAGATGCCGGCCTCGGCCAGCATTTCCATGGCCGCATCATGGTTCTTGTCCGCGTCGACGTAGGCTGTGGGATCCGGGTGAGACCTAGATTCCGAATAGGCGGAGCAGTTTGTGTATTGGCTCACAAACGAACAACGTGTTGATTCCCAACTCTTTCAACAGCGGGATGCTCCTCTCTAGTTCCTCTAATCGCTCGTCCGTGAGGGGATCCTGACTCAAGGGGGATCCCCTATCCGTGTATTTGTGCGGCCGGTACACCACGCCGTTGATTATGAACTAATTGGCGGCTGGTGTGAGCTGAGCCCTATCGTGTCCGTGGTGTCTTGCCGCGACTTACGCGGTCTTCGCCTTTCCAGAGGTAGCGACCTCTAATGCTGATGGGAGTTATCGATTCCGCCATTCTGTATCACGATGGTTTTTGGGTTTGCTCAAACTGCCGTCGTCCACTCTGTATCCACGAGATATTGCGGTGCAAAAGCGGAGCTGTTGTCGCTTCTAGGGCAATAGCGCTAGATATATCCTGACTGCGGCACGAGATTCGATATCGAAGTTCGAGGGGTAGTGGCGGAATGTTTCTTGGCGAATCCGCCCACTCTGAGAAGGTCAATAGCCAGAACCTGCAGCGTGGAATTCGCTCCACATCCAGGCTCTGATGGTCCACTGGCAGTGGGAGACGAGGTCGAACTAATCGGGCCACTATTCCGCGAGATCGGACACTTGCAAGTAATTGTATGATAGCCTCAAAGGCCACCCCACATAGGCTTCACAACAACATGCAACTCCGTTAATTCCCTTGCACAGCTAAGCTTTCTCTTGGTTCACCGATAGGAATGCATGCTTGCTCTAGTAGGGACGGGTGCGCTCCACCCCCTTTTCAGAGCCGTGCACTTCCTGTAGGATAGGCCGACCCGGACTTCACACCCAGAGGAGACGGTAAGGGTTGCCTCTCCTCGCCGGTCACCTCGCTCCCCAGTGCGATAGGCGTGGCGCGTTGTAGAATAGGTAAGTAATGACTCCTGCCACCGAAGTCGCTTTGTATGTCGTTTGCCTTCTAGCGACTGAGAATATCGGGGGTGACCTAGTAGAACGGCATTCTCTCCTTCCCACGAGAGCATAGCTACGACGAAGTATGCGTGGCTGGCTTTAAACCGACACACATGGGTCGGCTGAGGTTTCTGGCGGCCCTATCTCCACACAGAGCAGGGCATAGATGGAGGCAAGGATACAAGAAATAGCATGTATAGGTCATGGCTCATGCCTCCAGAATCCCGTCTTCTCCCAATCGATCGTAGTTCGTACCCTGTATCGGGCACTCGCGTCGAAGTTATTAGGCTCATAGCAAGCTACTTTGTCCCGGATGGGTACTCATCTGGACTCTGTAGCAATTTAAGGCTGCCTGTAAATTTCGACCTGGAAAAAAAGGGTGAACTAAAGGGTGCATAAAGAAGGGGGTAACGGTTTGGGATCTCCGCAACTCCCAGACTGTCCCTAGATTGACCGGGTGGAACTATAGAGATAAAATTAATGCCAAACGTATTTCTAATAACAGCACAGAGACTACTGACCTGAGGTCACTAAGTGACCTGATCTGACGACAACATCTATCAGTCACGGTTTTAGACGTGGGCATGAGCTGCAAGGGCAAATCTTACCCAGCTGGGCTTCCTATGTTAGGGAGTTTCCATGAGCTTGCAAGTGAGAAAGGCGGACCCATGTATAATCTTTGCCATATCGTCTTAATCTGCGGATATGGGAAGGAAATGAACTTCTGAAGACACCAGGGTGGAACGACTAAGGTCTTGGGAGTAGCAATCACCTTACAGCATTTCTACCACCATAAAGGGACTGATGCCATGGCTGAATTGGGGCGCACAGAGTTGCACGGAACACACGCTCCATGTAAGATTATGATTAGGGCCATAGGCTCGGAAGGACACCGGTAGCCTGATGGTTGCTAGAAGCACACCATCTGTACAAACTGATAGGGTCATATTAAGTGTTAAGTACATATCAGTCCTCTACATTTCCGTGATACCCCGGTACTCGTCTCTATCCCGTAGACCTCATCAATGAGGCTTAGCCGTCGATGTAATGCTATTATGATGAGACACTTCTTGTTGAACCATACAAATCTCCCAGCTCGTGGCGTTACCTTCCTAGTAGTGCTCCCATCGGCGGGGTCACCGTCTAGCGAGGCGAACTAGGATATTGCGCAGCAACTCCCCAACGACGCAAGAGCGTCGCCTCAACCGGACGGAGGTCGTGAGGGATCCAGACGGTTGGGCCGCCTAGCCTCGTCGCTGGGGGGGCCGGATGACTACTGCGGCAGCCAGTGTCTCCGGAGACCTGTTAGAGGGATCCGTAGATCTGTACTATAGTAACCCCGCAGAGGCTGTGCGACGAGTTTAGCCGGCCCTCAATCTCCCCCAGGATCGGGAAAGTCGCTAACGCCGCGGACAAAGATTCGCGAATAAGGGGCCGTGGAGAAATACGTATATAGATATGTAGGTGTAGGTGTAGAGTGGGTTTTGCAAGCGAGCTGATTCGGCGCCGAGTGGCTGCTTACGGCGTCGCGTGGTGGAACGTAGGTTTGGGGACTCGTTGGGAAGGGCGAACACTGGGAAAGAGAATCAGACGTATTGTGGTGGGCTGCTGAGGTTGAGAGGCGCTCCTAAAGGCTGCAGAGGCAGAAGGACGAGTTTCTCCGCCCTAGACTTTAATAGGGTTGCTCTCTGGAGCGTCTTGCCCCCAAGTGACATACATTTGAGACTGGCTGTAAGGAGGTAACACATCCGGGACCCCAAGATATGTTCGGCTCGAGTCCCCGACGTCTTCATCCTTGGAATGACTGCACCAAGGAGCGTGGCTGGGCATACTTGCGAGTCCACATGTCCTCGTTGCTCGTCTGATTAACAATGCGCCCACGGTTGCCTGTGTGGTAATAAGAATAAACCTCGCTAAGTACAGCAGGTCGAAGTGGGTTGATTGAGCACTGTGTGGAAGGGGGCGAAATTATTCTGGGTGGGTGGGTATTAAGAGCCATTAAATTTGTTAAATGATGTAGTGCTTGCTATACTGGTATCCCAAGCATATGCCGCTATAATTCTGAAATGGATCGCGGACGGAACAGGCCGAAGAACCGCGCAGTGTGAGCATCTCAACGACGTCGCATAATGCTGAGATGAGAAGTTCTATCTTGCCTTGGCATGAAAGGTCTCGTAGGGAGTAGAAAAACTATACTCCTGAGGCGGCCGCTTTGGGGACAGTTCCAATGGCATACTCTAGTTTTTGTCATTCTGAGATTTGAGCTTCCAAGATACCAAGGTGCCATTGATTTCCCATGGGACTCTTGACTACTCATGGCGAACTCTTATCCTGGTTTGACCTGCCTTGACGTGCCGTCTCCTGGCAGCAGACCCTCATATCACCCGGGAGTGAGAGTGAAGATGTTGGGTAATGTCCCCCTAATGAGCTTGTCCGAGCAGCGCTACCCTGGTCTTCGCCACGGCGTCTACATTGTACAAGGTTTTGTAGCTTCTCCATGTATCGCGATCTTCGAGAAACTTAGTGATCGCCTCGATTCCGCAACGGCAGGAAATGCGCTTGAACAAGGCGCTCACAAGTGGTTCGGAGCTGGTCATGCCGCGACGTCGTGCCCTCGTTGCCGCCTCATCCGGCAGACAGGATAAACCGCAACCGAATGTGGCCCCCATGTCGAGAAGAGCAATCGTTACTCCTAAAGTGCTTTTCGCAAGCAACCCTGAGGTAAGCGCAAAATGCAGCGCCGTTCTGCCCTGAAAATCTGTCTGGTTGACATCCTGGCCGGCTTCTATAAGCCATCGGATGGAATTGTATTTGTGAAGCTGGGCTGCCACGTGGATGGGTGATAATGCTGAACCGCGTATGGCCAGAAATGAAGGGAAGTCTTGTGTCTGCCGTGCAAGCTGCCTAGCAACGCGCTCATGTCCCGCATACAAAGCCTCATAGAAGGGTGTCTTGGTCAATTGATCCTCGATCCTTGGGTTCGCACCATAGTCCAGTAGAGTCTGTACTAGGCGGAAATGGCCTTCCCGAGCTGCGATGTGGAGTGCGGACAAGCCTCTATAATGGGACACTTTCGACTGAGCGTTAGGATCAGCTCCCAAAGAGAGAAGCCTACGAGCCGTAACGTCTCGACCGTGTTGCGCCGCCCAGATCAGGGCGCTGCTGTTTTGCTGCTTAATATTCTTCAAACATAGCTCATCGTCAAGGAGCAGGTAGAGAGGTCGGTTGACACGAAGGAGTGAGTTCACGTCCCGACAAGTGTCGAGATGCCTCATGAGTTCGAGGACTACCTCGACAGGAAGGCTGTTAAGGGACATGACGTCTTAGATCGTGACGTAACAACAAGAGCGTGTTGAAGACAACAAGCATAAAACTCCAGGCCGGATCGGCTACAAGACAAAGGGATGATTGAAGAAGAGGACCCAGGAAATTTGAGAAGCCACGCAGCAGAGTAACTTGCGGTGACTTGGAATCTTTGGTGAAGCAGGGATGCACGTAGACAATGTTAATAGTCTGTGATCGATCACATTGACTCGCTTGGGTACTTGTTAGAGCTTTACCTGGCAGCTCAGGGATTAGAGGATTCCTTCTTAGGTGCCTACCTAGCTAGATTAATAGCTGGGCACTCATGCGCCTCGAGACCACTTACATACAGATATATAGTTGATCTGCCGCATAGCCAGTCCTGATTGGCACGACAAATTGGAGAACGTAGCTCCATTTCTTGGAATTATCTCGATACGCGGGGGGCATAGAGGCGTCCGTGCAGACCGGATCCGAGCGAGCGCAATTCGCTCTTCACATCCGAACCTACAAAAAGATGCAAGTTCCAATGCATGCATACACGTAGGAAGGTAGGACCTTACCCGGACAGCTAATCAAGTTCTTGCTGTCGTATTATTTCCAGCTCGTTTAACTAGGAGCATCACTGCGCGGTGTTCCCTTTCGACGTCATTTACCAGCGAACCCAGTACATAAGCTCATGTAGGTCCATGATTGGCAGTTTCTGCAGCTCCAGGGTCAGCCGTGAACCTGGCAGGCACGTCGAGAGCCCTTGAAAAGACTGCAACCATCGTCCACGCAGACAAGGAAAGTAAATAAATAAATAAGTTTCCTGGGTTCCCATGCATTTGCGGCTATACGCACCGGTTGGGAATGGACATGGGCGGGCTTGGCAAAGATATATCGGAGATATAAAGCCTTGGTACCTCCCAAATGGTGAGTCTAGCTAAGAAATCCAGGTAGCAGACTGGTGAAAAGTTCGTTCATTTGGGGATGTACCATACGAGTCGTCATCTTTGTTGGGTGTGTATTACCGCTTTTGATATGCAGTACGCTGCTAAGCAGCTAGCTGGCATGAGACCATACTAGCAGCGAATTTCTATGCAATTATACCAGGTCGCAGGGATATATTTACTATGTAGTTACCTTCACCAGCCTACCCATTTCCGGAAAACGGTTATGATAAAGCTCCCCATATAATTTTTAAGGGAGATAACATTTGGGCAACATCATTAACGACAGCAATTATCGTTAGCTTTACCACTTTATTATTTTATGATAACTCACTCGATTTTAACGCAGTTGAAGCCACTTACCCGTTCTACTAACGAATATTCAAACCTAGCTTGAATATGCTAAGAAATAACGCCTTCTGCTCTCCTCGGCCGCTGCTTGAAGCTGTCGAACGCCTTCAACAAAGTGGAATAGCATAAAGCGTGGCGGTAAGCGGTAGGAAATAGCAAATGGAAATAGCAAATGAATTGATGGGGGTATTTTTGCATACAATGTGTATGGGAGTGTACATACTAGCCGTTTGGGAATCATGCGGGGTGTTGTACGTAACTAACTACATATAAACCTACCCCCTGCGACGTGTAAGGGGGCGTATGCACTAGTTAGTCGATGCAGAATCTAGGAGCATCACTGTTGTTAAATTCACCGGTTGTCACAACTGTACTTGCGGAGATGTGCGTTTCGCCAGCCGGCACCAATGCGCCAAGATGTCTCATGCGTTCCTAGCCAAGCATCGTCAACCGTTGCCAGTCGGCCTGAATAGATGAGGCCGGCAAGTGCTGTTTGATTAACGAGAGTCGCTCCCCCTAACGGCCGATCAGAAATGCCCATACCCTCTCTTGATGCAGGTACTCACTACGTTAATCAGGCTTCCCCGGTGTATCTTAGCGGTCGGCAGTAGAACAAAAATTTCGAGCTCGCCCGCGCACCATATTATCACCAGGAGCACCTGGTTTCATAGACCATACTCCAAATCCGGAAAAGCAAAGATGGAGACCGAGACGCATGAGGCCGATGGCGTTCGAATCGCCGTTGAAGGATGCGTAAGATTACATAACCACTAAAACGCATGTAGGATTGAAACGTTGACTCTTCGGATTTGCAGGGCCATGGCACGCTGGACGCCATTTACGCGTCGGTTGCTGCCTCTTCCAAGGCCCGTGGATGGGACGGTGTGGATCTCCTCATCATCGGAGGCGACTTTCAGGTTGGCATCATCATCTATCCATGGAATCAGCTAGCTGACTTGGTCCTTATAAGGCCGTGCGCAATGCAGCGGATCTATCCGTCATGGCGGTACCGGCGAAATACCGCCACCTCGGCGATTTCCCTGCATATTACAGCGGCGAGAAGAAGGCGCCATATTTGACCATCTTCATCGCCGGGAATCATGAAGCCAGCTCGCATCTCTGGGAGCTCTACTATGGCGGTTGGGTGGCACCCAATATCTACTATATGGGTGCGGCTAATGTCCTCCGCCTCGGCCCCTTGCGTATTGCTGGATTGAGCGGTATCTGGAAGGGCTATGACTACCGGAAACCACATCATGAGCGGCTTCCCTTCAGTCAAGACGACGTCAAGAGCTTCTACCATGTACGAGAGTTTGATACTCGCAAGCTCTTGCTGCTAAGAGAGCAGGTTGACATTGGGATAAGCCATGACTGGCCCAGAGGAATCGAGAACCATGGAAACTCCAACGCGCTGTGGAAGATGAAGCCCGGCTTCAGGCAGGAGAGTATTGATGGCCAACTTGGTAATCCGGCAGCAACATATGTGATGGATCGTCTGAGGCCTGCGTACTGGTTTTCAGCACATATGCATTGCAAGTTTGCTGCTGTCAGGGAATATGACGCCCCCGTTGCCCAAGAGGCACCTGTTGCTAGCTCCAGCAACTCCGAAGACGTCGAGGCCTCAAAAGTGGCAGGACCTACAGCCAACCCGGACGAGATTGACCTAGATATGGATGAATCCGAGGATGAGCCGTCCACTAAGGTTGCAGCGGGTGCAGTGGAGACGGTGGCGGCAAGTAATTCCGAGTTTGTCTCGGATGACATCCGAGCACAACTCCCGGCCTCATTCGCGAAGTCAACAGAACAGCCTAAGATTAGCCCAGGTCAACCAGTCCCACCGACGATTACAAACACTACGACGCGCTTCTTAGCCTTAGACAAGTGCCTTCCCGGGCGTAAATTCCTGCAGTTATGCCCAGTAAACCCAGTTGACTCTACGCAACTGGCGACTTGCCCCTCGTCCAATTCACGGCAACGTTATCATCTGCGTTACGACCCCGAATGGCTAGCGATAACGCGCGTCTTCGCCCAGTATCTCACCATTGGTGACCGAGAGGCGCAGACACCTCCTGACCTTGGAGAAAATGTCTACTCCCCGATGATCGACAAGGAGAGGATATGGGTTGAGGAGAACATTGTCCAGGGAGGAAGACTTGATATCCCTGAGAATTTCACTATCACAGCTCCTCCTCACAAGAAAGGAGATGCTGAGACCGTGAACCACCAGCCGGACGAGTACACCAATCCTCAGACGGTGGCATTCTGCGAGTTGGTAGGGATACCGAACCTGTGGGATGCTAGTAGCGAAGAGAGAGCTGAGCGGAAAGCTAAGGGGCCCCCTAAACCCGAGCCGAGAGTTAAGCATGGCGGTTCCAGTGGAAGAGGAGGCAATTATCGTGGTGGCTCCGGTGGAGGACGCGGAGCGGGTAGAGGTCGCGGTGGGGGCCGGGGTCGAGGACGACGCAATTGATCAGAAACAAAAGCACCTTGCGCCACAAATTCTCACGACGGTCATGTCATTGGTGCCCCCGCTCGCGCACATATTCTCGCGGTTTCATTATTGCGCCCTCGTCCCCCCTCATTCATATATATACCTTAAACGACAGCCGCAGTATTGTTAATAGACTGTGTGACATCATGGCGTCAGCAGCGGAAACATGGCTTGGGCCCATGCGCTAACCCATCTTATGCCCAGTGTAGATCAAATTGGGTAGGTAAAACCTTATGCAAATGTGAATCAAAGCCGAGGCGATTCCTCTAACATTATTGGTCAGGTCCCTGTACCTGTATGGTGTCTTATGGTGACGGGTCCAACAGCAAAACAGCAGACGGGCGTTTCCTATAAGTGCGTCAAGCGTGCTTTGCCAGCGCCTAGAAGGCCCCGAGTCAACGGTAAATGGCGATGTACCAGTGGACTCAACGCCGGAAGAAGAAATATGCCCATATTCTCATGATTCACCTGCCACGCCCCTGCCTCCCCATAACAACTTGCAAGCCAGTAAAGGCACAAACCGGTACGAAGCACGCGCCCTCAGCAGTTTTCTTTTGTCTGTTCACTTCTTGCCTCTTCCCCCCTTTTCTTCTCAAAATGTAGAGATCAGGCCAACCTCTGCGCTGTTACCCGGCTTAACTACAACGGACAGATAGCCACATATACCGCAAGAACCCTTATCCCTTAGCTTTTCTGTCAATGCTACTGTCAAACCTGAGTCTTTCAAGTCCCCGCCGTCATTAATAAAGAGGAGGCAGATGGAATTTAGCTGGTAGTCCAATGTCATGGCAACGACCTTCATTGCTGATCCTACCATCACTTCTTTGGTATCCTAGACTACCTGTGGTTGCACGACGTTCGTAGCGCTACGGCTGCTTGCAGCACGGGCGTTAGCTTCCCACCTATCGGCGCCTGAAGCTGACGCCGAACCAGGCCTCATCCGGGCCCGTCCCGAGCGCAGGAGCTCGATGCTGCAGGTACAGGCTGTCTAACCAACGCACACACCCCAACTGATCTTCCCTTATAGCTGATCATCCAGGGATTGTTGTTGTGAAGCGTCGGAAACGCCATGTTTCGTAGAGATGAGGACTTCCCACTAGCCAGGCTGCAGGTCCTCTCGTGACATTAAATAAACTAATCTACTGGTAGACCGCCAACTGGCCACTGTTCGGTATATATAAGTAGTTCAAGTCGGGCATCTTGAAAATGTTGGCTGAAGCAGTACCTATGGTTTCGTGCCGAACGTGCCACCTTCTGCCCCTGGCTTAGTGCAGCCCCCATTTCATTCCTGGCATCTCCACGTTCATTTCGACATGGTGTTCTGTTCTTCACTGTCACTACTGAGTCTGCTCGCCCTAGTCGCGAGCCCTATTGCCGCGGCCAAGGACCGCCGGACGTTCGCCGTCCTGCGCTTCCACAACGAAGGGGGCCACTTCTCGACCGAGGGTCGCATGGATCCCATCGTGTACCCCGGCACGGTGTCCAGCCACAGCCATGGTGTCATGGGAGGCAGTAACTTCGGCCTGATGATCGAGGGAGATCAGCTCCTGGACTCGGAGTGTACCAACGCGTTACTGTCGGCCGACAAGAGCAACTACTGGGTGCCGGCGCTCTTCTTCCAGTCCCCCATCAACGGCACCTTCAAGCGGGTCCCGCTGTTCTACATGCAGGTATACTACTTGTACGTCTTTATTCCCCTCTCCACTTTCACTCCCTACCGCAGCACTCTCGTCTCTCTAGCCAAAGGAGAACCCCCCCTTTTCAACTACAGACGGTATACAATACAAGAGAGAAACGCTCAGCCTTGACACGCAGCTTCGAGCCCACGAACGACGAGATCAAGCCGTTCCCGCCGGGGCTCAAGATCGTCAGCGGCGACGCTATGACACGCACCGCGCCGGCGTCGGGCGCCCTGAACCTGGACCCCAGCAAGGGACCCATCCAGGCGGTGCAGTTCACGTGCCCGACGCGGGACCCGGACGCGGTGCGCTACCCGCCCGACAGCGACGGCACGCGGGCGGGGCTGCAGGACCCGACGAACCGGGGGGCCGGGGCCGGGTTCCCGGTCGTCAACTGCGACGGCTACGCATCGCCGCTGCGGCAGGACGTGCACCTGCCGTCGTGCTACGACCCGCGCGCGGGCCCCGACGCCCACGCCTCCAACATGGCGTTCCCGCGCGACGCCGGGGACGGGAGGCGGGACTGCCCCGCGGGCTGGGTGCACGTGCCGCACCTCTTCTTCGAGGTGTACTGGGACACGCCGCGGTTCGCCGACGCCTGGGACCCCGACGGCCGCGCGCAGCCCTTCGTGCTCGCCAACGGCGACCGCACGGGCTTCAGCTCGCACGGCGACTTCGTCGCCGGCTGGGACGAGGCCACGCTCGCGGCCACCATCGACGGCTGCGACGCCGGCGACGGCGGGATGGACCGGTGTCCCGAGACGGGGCCCCTGAATCCCGGCGATAGGTGCCGCATCCCCTCCGCCTTCCCGGATCCAGAGCAGGAATGGCTGGAGGCGCTGCCGGGCAATAATCCGGTGTCCGGATGGGGCGTTTAGGAAGGATTGCAGGGAGCTGTGTATCATGATGCGGTACTGTGTAGGCTAGCCTCTTGTAGCTGGTTAGCCAGGGGTTTGTTTCAGCAAAGTCTACATATACGATGTCACTGCGGGTTATTCAGAGACGAAATATTCTTGCACATATACACTGGCGTTGTTGCCATATCAGTGGCCATGCCTCCATCGTGGGGTTCTTCAACTTTACCGGCTACTGAGGTGACAGCAGGTCCGAAAGGAGGTTACGCTCGCGTCTAGCCTAGCCGCTACGGAGAAGCTCGTCCAGCTCGTGCTGATACCTCCTGTTCTGCCTGGTGACCGCGTCTTAGCCACCTGGAGTCGGATGCATCCAACCATCTCGGGACCGGTTAGTTATATTTAGGCGGTAACACCTCAAATTAGACACAATCTTAAACATCATGGAAATTTCTTCTGTGATAACGTTTTTCAAGCAGACTATGAGGCTCGGCGATACGCCTGCAACGGTATACTTGCCTAATCCTTTCTCAATTGGGCCCTGCATCTTCTTTGGCCCGGTATTGGGGCAGCCTCGGACTTCTGTCATTCCCAGCGCATGCTGCCACCGGTATTGTCAAATAGGTACTTGTGCTCACGCATCCTAACCACGTCGGTCACTGAAACGGATCCCTCAAACCATATGTGGAAGACATCCTATACAGAATTGACCATGAAGGGCTGGCTATTAAACAACAGGCTAGCAAGTAGGGTAGCAGAGACATGCAAAAAATCAATATGATATGTTTCCCCTCCTAAAAAGCATGGTCTTCATGGAGAAAAGCAAGTCACGCAGAGTGACGGGGGATAGGATCTATCTTCCATCCGTATTAGACGTTCCAACCCATGGAGAGGGGCTGAACGCATATGCTTGTTAGATGGGCTGCGAAACCAGGAAAACACTCCCAAGTCAGACAGTAACGATGATATCTTACCTTGATTCGTAGTGCATAACGCAAGGCAACGCTCAAGGTACAAAGTCATACCCATTCAAATTTACGCCGTAAGCCAGCGCTACCTGATCCGTCCAGTCAACCAGTCGTGGTATCATCGCATCCTATGCTAACCGTAACGCCGACAATTCCAAGTGAACCTAGAGCCATCCACGCGTCCATGCATCCAACCAATGTCAAATCATCCGGTTATGACGGAGGAAAGTCATGTGGATTCTTTATCAAGGGGCACCAATGGTGAGTTTCAAACGCGCTGCAAACGCTGGGGGTCGGTCTTACTGTCAAGGCCGAGATAGTCTGCTGCCGCCACGAGCTCGAGACAGAGCTCAACGGGGATGTCCAGATCGGGCACGACTTCACGGTCTCGGTACTTGTACCAATAGTGGAAGTACTCAGCTACTTTCTCGAGCACCATTCCGCTAGTCACCGTGGTCAGCTTGGACACCCGACGACCGAAAATGAAAGCTGGTAATGGAGAATATTGGGCTCAAATGGTAGTGTCTCAGATCAAGTGTAGTTGGCTCTCATCCAGACCAGAAAATTGGTCTGTCAGTAAGAACACAGCGAAATAATTGTGGTTCATCACTGGTGAGGCGGGCAGCACGATAACAAGAGTGACTAAAGCCGAGACAACTTACTTGATCTCTTCGAAGTGACATCTCCCAGTTTTCGCTTCAGAGAACTGACCTGCAACATCGTGCTTAGCTTTCTGCTCCCCCATGGTGGGCATCTAAGGCGACTGCTCACTCTTGGGATCGAGCATCTTCTTGATCGCAGGGCTGACGAAAGCTGCCTCCCGCAGGACGACGAACTCGAAGCCATCACTGGATATGAGAGTGATGTATCGGCTCGGCTCAGAGCCGTCACCCGGATGCATTTCGGAGGATGATGCGAGGAAGTGTCTTTACGCGTCGAAAGGCAGAAGGGGGATGAACGCGTTTGCGGGTGTTGAGAGAAGTTCTTTTCTTGAAGGGCCAATAGATGCGGTGCACGGGTCACCTCGGACTCTCCGAAAGAGCGGTCGGGACTAAGTAACTCCCTTTTAGGTCTAGACTAGGCGCCCAGCTAGCCACGGGAGATGATGTCAACGTAGCCAAGATGAGCTTGGGTAGCGAGGCGGACTGAGGCAGATAAGCGGAGATAAGCAGATAGGGAAGTCGGTCGTCTTTGGTGGGGCAATCTCGATAAGCGCCGACTCGGAATGGTTGGACAGCGGGAAAACTTGAAACGTTGATACGTGGTTGCCGTGCCGACCTTAAAATGCACTCCCCTGGATTTATTGACTTGACCTTGTACCAGAGTTGGGCCAGCTGACGAAAGTAGCATTTATGTTTCACCAACCCATAGATTGCTAGCAATACCCCAAACGCCGCCGTCAAATTCAACAAACAACATTCTTTCCCTCCCCATTTCACCTAGGAGAACATCAGACACTCTTCTACACTAAAAGTTTCAGCTTCATTCCATCTGGAGTTGAAATCTGCGCCCGCCGCTGCCCAATCGTCGGTACGCCCGAGAGAACAGGAAAGTATCTCGGCATAATCTCCCCGATCTTATTTTGCCCTGCCCGTCTACCATCCAGTAGCGCCGCCCGCCATGGCGTTTTCGCAGAACCGCAATTCGTACCGCGGCACCAGCAGCCAAGAGAAGTACGACAATGGCATCCAGAGGCGGTCCACCACCGGCGGGCGCAAAACGGAACGAAGCACGCGGTCGAGCGATGGCACAGTCAGCACAACCATGAGCTCGTCATCAGGCAGGGAGTCGTCGGCGACACATATGACCGACGCGCCGGCATACTCTAAGAAGATCGTGGTTGTCGGTGACGGTGGATGCGGCAAGACTTGCCTTCTGATCAGCTACAGCCAAGGCTACTTTCCAGAGGTACGTTCGATAATAACCAGCGGGACACCACGAGATACGAGAGAAGCATACATATACTCATATCACGACAGAAATACGTCCCTACCGTCTTCGAGAACTACATCACCTACCCGACCCACCAACAGAGCGGTAAGACCGTAGAGTTAGCGCTGTGGGATACGGCCGGGCAGGAAGAGTACGACAGGTTGCGGCCGCTGTCCTATCCGGAGACGGATCTGATTTTCGTATGCTTCGCCATCGACTGTCCCAACTCCCTCGACAACGTTTTAGACAAGGTTGGTCATCCCCTCCATATTTATATCTCGCCACTTTTGTATTCCATGACGGGGATATACCCCGCTAACGCGAACCTCCCCAAAATTATAGTGGTACCCCGAAGTCCTCCACTTCTGCCCCTACACGCCGCTCATCCTCGTGGGCCTGAAGTCGGACCTGCGGCATAAGAAGACGTGCATCGAGATGCTGAAGACGCAGGGCCTGACGCCCGTGACGACGGAGCAGGGCATGGCGGTCGCCAAGAAGATGGGCGCCCAGTACATGGAGTGCAGCAGCAAGGAGATGCACGGCGTCGACGAAATCTTCGACCAAGCCATCAACGTCGTCGTGGCCAACGACCGCCGCAACTTGGAGGCCTCCATGCCGGCGGCAGCCTCGAGCTCGTCTGGCGGCGGCCGGGGCATCGCCAGTCGGGACGGTGTAGGCCTTTCCGGCGTCCGCCCTAAGAAGAAGAAGCGGAACTGCAACTTCCTGTAGGCTGGCGACGGGCGGGTTTTTTGTATCAGGTACTTGCCCTCGCCACGGACCAGGTGGTGGATGCATGACAACGATATTCGGGACGATTCTACGGCAGGGAGTGGATCATGAGCGACGGGAAGGGGTTGATGATGAAGGCATTGAGCAAAAAGCGCACGGCAACAGGTGCCCGTAATGACTTTATTTTGCATGCGTGCATGACCATCTTTTTCTTTTTTACTTTTGGCCACGACATACGACAGGCATGATAACGGCCTCCGGAAAAGGGCCAGACCGGGAACGTTGTGGCGTTTCCACCACTACTAAACTCCGCGTCTTAGAGAGTGGTTGGAAGGGCGTCGCGTGGATATCAATTTTTTTTGCGAAGGATTGTATAAGATGAGAAGCGAAATTCAGAGGGTTGGCTGGTCTTCTTCCCCATTTCCCGCGGCTTCTTACGGATTGACAAGAATGGTGTCTTGAGTGTAACGGACGGATGGATGGACCCGGAAACGAAGTGTATTGGTCAAGGCATACTCGAGAGGCATCATTCCCTTTTGTCGTACGGGTTTTGGCACTGTTGTTTGACCCGCATCAAGGTCTCGGATAGGAAATAAAAGGCATTCTTCACAATGTTCACTTTGGTTGTATCAAAGCCCCGTGATTCTTCTCGCGTAATACAAACCTGACCTTGGCCCTCGCAGCGAAATCTACATGGCCGTGCAGGACACGGGCTCTTCGCCTTAGTAGAGTCCCTACTTGCTCTGCACATTCGGACATTCGCCCATGTAGTCCTTCATCATCAAGCTCGAGAGCCTGCGTACTCTCCCGTGACGCCTGGCATGATACAAGTCGCTCTGCACCATGCATATATCGATCGCAAGACGGCTGGCGCGACTCCGTCGCTTGGCGGCTCTCGTTCCATTCTCATTCAGTGTCGTGCGATCGTTTCACCGCTCCTCGCTCTTAGCCACCGCCGTCCTGTCCGCCTCGCCCTCCCCCTGATGCCCCTCGCCGCGGGCCGCGGCCTCGTCCGCCCTGCCCTGGTCGGGATCCTTCGCCATGACGTTCTCGAACTGTGACCACAGGGCCTCGACCGAGGAGAACTCGTTGCCGACCTGTATCGCGGGGACGCGCGCAACATCCGGCCGTCAGCTAGATACCTATCATCCCCAAGGCCACAGGAGGGGCGGGGACTGGACGAGACGGGAACGAGAAAAAAAAAAAGGGGGGGGGGGTGAGAAGGGACCTACGGCGATGACGGCCTCCAGCGACCGGTTCAGCTTGTTGATATTAGCGAGGACGTGCTCGAAGCTCTAAATCCCCCTTGCCGTCGTCAGCATCTTTTCCACTTTCGTCCACCAGCCAGCCGCCGTAGGTGCAGCGATACACCGGCTGTTATATGCCGCGGAAGGGGTAGCGGGCCGAGAAGACGGACCATGGCTATCTCGCCGATCAGCGCCTCGCGCTGCTGCTCGAAGTACGACTTCTCGCGCGCGGCGGACGCCGCGCGGCTCAGCGCGGAGGTGGGGCGCGACGCCATTTGCCCTTCTGTTCTATTTTGCCCCTTCTTCCCCTTTAGCTGTGTTGTTTACTCGCCGGCGATCTGTTATGAGGAAGGCTGGTTTAGACAGTGTTAAGGGAGGAGACAGACATAGTAGGTCGTTGAAGTCAGCGTCGACACGCGTTAATTGATTAATTGCTTCTTGTACAGTGCAGAATGGTGGGGTTGAGTTGCCCCTCCCGCCCCTCATCCGCTACTGTATGTGAGCTCATCGCCGAAAGGCGGTCCAGGGGAGCAAGTAAACAATTCAGCACATACGTAACCGAGGACAGACATCAGCATAGATCCGTGGTCTCTTGGAATTGCAGTTCAACTACAAATACACATCACATCTGACATGTTCGGAACAAAAGCATCAGCAGTCCATCATTCATTCATTCGTATGCATAGCGCACGTATCATCGCGATATAAGTCGCAAGTCCGCGAACCACGTCCCATCGGACCCAGCGAATCTTACTCGCATATGCCAGGGGATAACCCATCTCAAGCCCCTATGCTCCTACTATTTATACAACCACAAGTTCCGGTTATCTTCCTGAATCCGTCCCGTCCGTGCTACCTTCCCCGGGGGAACCAGCCGCAGGTAGTTCGCACTGCAGAAGTACCTCTATCCCAGATACCTGCTTCGTATCGAACCATCTGTGAGACGTCCATCAGATGGAGGAATTATAAAATTCAAGCCCTAACGCCGTTTCGGTGGTATCATGATCCGTGAAGTTTCGCGTGCTGAATGCTAATCTGCTCTGGAATGACGCATGCTCATAAGAAGTAATCACCTGGTCCGCGGCGCCCCGCCGGCACGTGCCTCATATCGTCTGATACGGCGGAGAAGATGCTGAACTTGGGGTCGAGGTTCTTGTCGACCGTCATAATAGAGGCCACGTTGCCGCACCGGTAGCAGTAGTTTGGCGCTGACCAGACCGTAACCACCGAGTTCTGAGGGAAGTGGTACTATATTATCAGTCAGCATTTAGAACCCCCTTGGAAAAGGGCACATTGGTGAAACATACTTTGTAACCCTCGTTAACCAGCTGATGTGCTCTTGCGATGAGCTTCAGGCCATTAACATGGTTGAACTCGGTAGCGACCTTGTCACCGAACAGCCAGCCGGCTCCACGGGGGCTAATAGCCCACGTCTCGACGTCCTCGGGGTCACTCCAGACGAGATCGCAAAAGGCGCCCTCATGCGGGATCTCCTGCGCGCGTGCCACCACACGGATTTGGTCAATCGTCCGGATCTCCGGGCTAAGACCACCGTGAACGCATAGAACTTCGCCATCCACAATGGCCGCCAGTACTAGGAAGTCGAACACCTGGCAACAAGCTTTCCAGACCGATGCGTTACCATACTTCTGCTGACACTCCTCATAGAAGCCGTACACCTGTGTGATTTGCCGAGACTCGTGGTTCCCACGGACCAGAACAATTCGATCTGGATACCTTGCAAGATGTTAGGGACAAGGCACCCGCAGTCAGGTTCTTTACGGAGACTCACTTGGCTTTAAGACACATTAATAAAGTGAACGTCTCTAAGCTAAAATAACCACGGTCGACGAAATCACCCAGAAATACGAACCGCGTGTCGGCGTTCTGTACTGGTGTCGTTGTAATCTCCGTAGAAGTCGGGCGCGAAGAACTGGCGGGTTCCGCAGCGTCATCGTCGTCCTCGGCTGTCATAGACTCATCACCTCCACCACTGCCGTCTCCAGGCCCAGAGTCTTGTTTACTTGTCTTCTTAATCTTCTTTTTCAGCTTCGGATTTGTGATCTCGGTCGGAGGTTCAATGTCGGCGGGATTGATGATAGAGGTGGTCGTTGTAGGGGCCTCAGTGGATGCTTGACCAGGCATGCCGCCACTCACGCGGAAGAGCTCGAGCAAATCATAAAATTGACCGTGAATATCCCCACAAATCGTCACAGGCGTGACTACGGGTTGTATATTGGATTCTGGGCCGAGATTCCCGGGTTAGCAAATTGTCTACCTTATCAGAAGTTGACGCCGGCAAGGGACGGAGGCCTGCTTACCTTCCATCAAGACTTCCTTCACCATTTCACAAAGCTCCTTCATGACGGGCTCAGGGAGGTAGTGGCACTGCTTCGCTTCCTCCAACCACTCATCCAAGCCGGCGCCGGGCGTAAGCTTGGCTGGGCCCGGCTTGGGCACCCCAGCGCGCGGAGAGCCCATCTCGGCTCACAACAGAGTAGGCGTAGGGCGCTTGAAGGAGCCGAAGAAGTAGCGCGCGATGTAGAGAATAATTGCCAGTATAGCAAGGGCAATAAAGGTGCAGACAACGAGATGCCGGAGCCTCTTCCCTTCTCTTAGGTTGACCCTCCGATTCTTATTGGTTCGGCGCTTTAATCTCTTATATGGCCTAGCAGAGCCGACGGCGCGTATTCCACACAGCCCACCGCATTTTCGATGACCCGCGACCGAGATTCTGTGGCGCTTTATGGCGCTTCGGTGGATGTGGCGTTGTGGGGCTAAAATGTCAAAAGCCGATAATCACCTAAATCGGCTTCAATAACAGCATAAATTCATACGGTGCCCTGTCGCATGTTCCCATCATTATGCATATCTTTAACTTGAACGTGATTACATCTTTTCTATAAGGCGAGGACCACAGAGACGCCTTCCTAACCGCAGTTCATCCATATATTTGTAACTCTAATGGGCTCGACCCTCACTTCTAGCCATTTCATCGTTGTCTTCACCTGATATACCGTCAACCCTCTTGTCGGCGCCCGGGAATGGCCAATCTAATAGTGATGCTAGATCTCCTTGGAGTTTATACGCAGAGTTCTTTCGAAAAGACTTGAATTGCAAGTCTTGATGGATTCTAACAAGTACAATTTTCCACGCTCATCCCAGTTGCGCCGCTATCAGGTCGGGTGACCCGGAGAATATTAACAAAAAATCTCCCTTACCATCATGGTCATCTGTCGGACAAGCGGAAATATGGGCTGCTGTAGCCGACTACCCATTATACCGTCTCAACAAACGTAAAGCCTTTTTCATACTTTGCACTTGGTCTGATCGCTTTACACCTGCTGCATTACCTGCCACATCAGAGATGAAGCCATTGGATTTTAATGATCCCCCTTGGGATGTGAATGCCATTTGTAATACGTGAATATAAAAATAGGGCATCTCTTGTGCAAACCATAAGCAAGCCTTGGAATATTTGTTATTGTGTCGTTCCCATTTCACCTACACCGTTATCTAACGATTGCCGTACAAGACCTGGCATTGCCCTGGAGCCTTGGAAGCCTCAGTTCTTGTCCTGACGTTATCGCCGGCTTTGTCGCCGACCTGACCTGACTATAGTATTTTCTCGAGATATTCGGTCAAAGCTAATATAGCGCTTACGTACTAGCCTCGGTTTTACCTCTTATGGCATTCTCCTTTTACTTCATAAGAAGCGGCTATAAGCTAATTTTGGGAAGACGTAAAATATACGAAATCACGTAATATGGGGCATTTCCGCCGCTTAACCTGTTATAGTGGTAGCCCCGCATTAGCTTTTAACGGGTTTATCGAGAAAATACGGTAACTTGACTAAATTAACCTGAACTGACCTGGCTGACTACCGACCTGACTGACTTTATTGATTTAATTAACCTAAAAGGCTTTATAAAGCACTGGAAACGTCAAGACCGCTGAAGGTTACTCTTTTTGCTTATATTTGCGTTAAATATATTGCTTAATTGCATTCAGTAAGAACGACGCGCTTTTGTTGGAGGGGACCAGTGCGTCCTCGAGGCTACCCAAGACGGAGCAGGGAAGCTAATGACCCGGACAAAGCCCATTGCACCAATGATGACAGTGGTCCAGATCATATTACCGATGGCCTTGGGCAACCTTAACTACTCCTATATAGCCCCCGCCTAGATCAGTTAATACTATAAATAATCAAAATCCCGAATGGCAACGCACTTTCCCAAAGTATCCTTAGGTTGATCCACCCAAAGAATAGGTGGGTGAACCTGGTGCGATCTATGTACACCGCTGGATGCACTTTCACTGCCACCTCGTATCAAGGGAAATACGAGAATTGGTGGCCCGGTCACGTTAATATGGAGCAGCCTAGTCAGACTATCCATTACCCTTCTGGAAGCATTCCTTGCTGGACTTGGTAATGGCCCCGTACCTTTACCTCGTATAGCGATCTGGTGCTGTGGAAATAATGCCAACACATAACAACAGTCTGATGATATCATATCCCCTCTACCAATATGTCACACGACGACGGGTGACAGGCATGCACATATAAGACACCAGGACGCCGCTCGTTCGTTGCTTTCGAGCCCATAGTTCATCCTGTCTCTTCACCAGCGATTTCTCTATACCAAGAAACTCCCAGCTCTTGACTACATTCTCTCTCAGACCGACACGCTTACCCCAACCCGCTAAAATGAAGTTTTCCGCCATCGTCACGGGCATCGCCCTCGCCGCCACTGGCGCCTCTGCCCAGCGAGCCGTCGTCAAGAACTCCTGCGATTCAACTATCTACGTCCAGTCTTTCCCCTTTGACGGCAGCGCCCCGGGCAAGCTGACCACGGTTGCGCCCGGACAGTCCTTTTCCGAGGACTTCCGCCAGTCCGGCTCGGTTCGTTTTCCTCTCGCGCCGCTGTGATAGATGGACTAGGCTAACGATAATCCTCTGGCAGACCGTAAAGATCGGAAAGAGCAAGACGCTCGGCGCCCCGTTGTTCTTCGGCTACTCATTCTCCAAGAACCCGGACTACGCCTACTGTGAGTTGCACTCCCACCTCCCTCCACCGCGTCGGTTTTGCGGCATCCCAAGCTAACTAGTCCTTTTCCCTGCAGACGAGCTCAGCACGTGAGTTGTCCTTCCTGGACCGCATATGGCCATACTCCCCCTGTGCACGCTAACATATCTACCTGTAGTGAGTGGGGTAACCCCTTCGCTGACAAGCGCAACACCTTGAGCCCAGGCGATGGCTGCCAGTCCTTCAACTGCGCTCCTGGCCAGAAGAACTGCTATAGCACGCCCGCCATGAAGAAGGTGTACGGCTGCCCGCAGCCCGTCAACCTGGAGGCCGAGATTTGTGCCTAGATTGAGAGAGGAACTTGGAGACGTATTGGTGATTCACCATGGCTTGAGTCGGAAGAAGTTCTCGCGGTACGAGAATGGATAGTATAAGTGAATAGTACTACTACAGATTAGGTACACCGAAATCGTAATGTCTGAAAACAACTTACAATCAGTCTCCGCTTTCTTTTCGAACTTCCATGGCGTTTAGTGACATTGGATTGACATTATGTCATTGTGGGATATTGGCTAGAGAAGGACCCCAAAGCTATATCAATAGCCATGACGCTATACCTAACGTCGTCATGGTTGCCACAACCTCAGGACTATAAATATATCCATGTCTGCCAGCTAGGTTAACTGGTTAGCTCGTAATTAAGAATAACAGAAATATTCGCTATGTTGACTTTTACTAAATTCATTCCTGACGCTCCCTTGTTCATTCTTCTGCTGTGACACTTCCTGAGAATCTCATCGTTTATTATGAGCCTACGTTGTACATTTTCACATACTAATCCCTCCCAGATAGCCTCCTTTCTTCTTTACAGGGCAACCTACACACCCTGGCAGGGATTATTGCAGTTAGTGCGCTACAAGCCCCAGCTTTCCGTTACCAGTATGGCAGAGCACCTCTATGTATATATCATACAATTTACAGTGGGAAATACGTGCCTTTTAGTACCAGTTCCCAGCAAGGGGGCCGATTCGGTAGCTGGTAGTCACGTAAAAGCCCCCAGCCACAGCACCCTTCACAGCATCTACCAATCAGTTAAGACCCGTGAGAATGTGGGGCTTGTATGCCACTAACTGCAATAATCCCTGCCAGGGTGTAATTTTGCACAGTCCGTCACATATTGGCTTGGGAAAGGGTTTGGAAATTACTGCGGATCGAGGGTTATAAAGAACAAGAAGTTGCCTTGTAGTGACTGTCTATCTTCGTTTTATGTGATGTTATCCCGGATAGATCTAACATGTCCGGAGCATAGGTCTGATGTTAGGGATTGCAGTGGCTTGGGCTTGCATGACCTGGTTCTGGACTACATATACCAGCAAGTCCCCAGTAGTTTCTGATAGTACACGATTAATCAGACTTACACCTTCACACCGATATAACATATCCAATTGTGGGAATTCAAGGGATTTAGCTGGATTCGGCTATATAGCTGCATACGGCTATATAGGCGTTCCGAATTCGCTAGGAACAAAAGGATCACTTATTAAAGAAGTTCTTTGAAGCTTTGTTATATAAGATTCTTTGTTTTATTCGCATTAGGAAGGCGTCGAGGTGTATATATAGGGGCTTAGAAACCCGTTGCTAAGCCCAGAGATCATCATCGATCATCACCGATCATCGAGCCTGATTACCTCTATTCAAATATGCACTCATATTCCTGCTGCATTACAACGAGAGTCTACCCTGCAGATATCCTGAGTCTACCCTGCAAAAGATTCGCATACTAAAACTTCACGGGTAGCCTCATCATCTTTTCAAGACGTCTCCCACCTTGACGCTCAACACCAATACATGGCTACTCGTGAAACGTGAAGAACCTTAGGTCGAACATCGTTATCCTCTACCATTTCTCCGTCATCTATTTCATCGCCTCAGTTATCCTTAACATCTAAGGAACATATCATTCTTTACAGACATTCCATTCGTGTATATTAAGGAGTAAAGCAAAACCTATTTAGTAACCCTGTTGAGGTGAATTTCCAGCAAGGCTTTCCAAGGTAGCATTATGCTTTCTATAAAGATGGATGCCTTCACTTTTATCGACTCCTAATATCAGCATGCATCATCCAAATCATCCCAGTAGCACATCAGTACTCGTAATGTGTGGAAAGCATATCGATCACCTATGTGTACTCCATATATGAGCACGTATTTCTACTGCGCCTGACTATATGCTGTGCAGAAAGCTCTGAAGTTGTGATTTTGTTGTGCTCTTTATCGAAGTATTCCTGGCTAGCTGGTATTGGAAGGGAGGGTTATGGGACTTAACAAGGCCCTACCTGTCACACTTGTGACAGGGGTCAATTGAGGAGGTGGCCTACGCTCCAAGCAATTTTGCTTTGCTCTTTATTGGTTAACGATGTACATTTTTGTGGTCTTGTTTCGTTCTCTCTTGCGGGCAATGTAATTTCACAAATTTTTAAGATTACCCTACCTAGGTAGATACCTTATACAAGGGTTTATAAACCAGCTCATATGTGTACACATTCATTGCTACACCAAGGGTAAATATTTGTCTATCTGCCATGCAGCCTTTATCCCCTGGTCTGGTAAGAGCAAGACCCTCTCTCTCACCACCTGCTTCATTGTCCATGCGCCCCTTAAAAGTAGATAACATTTCAGCCATGTTCAAAGTCAGTGCGTTTGACAAGCCACACGGTCGAGATAAACTATATATCGGAAGACTCGGTATCTCCCTTCCTGCAATATTGATTCGGTACTCTCGCTGATGCCGGAGCCAGCTAGACCACGTGGGAATCAGGTTGGAAGAAATGGAAATGATGGAAACCTGCTTCAAGCCTCACCCAGGCTAAATATCTTGCTCCTGGCTGGTAGGACCCGACTAGAACACCAAGCTGCTCTTTCTGTCGAGGCCGTTGGACAGTCGAAGTTGAGCATTTACTTCTATCTATGACATAACCAAATCCTATGACAAGCACTGGGAGCTGCAGATCCCCGTTAGACTTCGAATTAGAATGCTACCCAAACCTGGCAAGCCCCTTTTGGGGTGGTCCTGGGACAATATCACCTGCTAACTGGCGTCCATGTCCTACCAAGTCCCAATAGACTCGTCAAAGCTCATATTCTCTGTCTGTATTGCCCGAGTGTGAAAAGACCTTTTCAGAGAGTGTAATCTCGATAATCTCGTGCGTAGCAGTCAGATAGTGGTCGTCCCTGGGTTTTCCTCGTAAATAAAATGGAAATTAATTAGACTGTACGTCTTCCGCTACATTCTACTGTTAGCGAACTTGTTTTCTGCGATACTCGGTGGTTGACCTACGAGTAGCGTACATAAAGTCTATAGAGTTTGCAATGAGTACCCGTTCAACTACCACAACATGATTAAATCGCCGTAAAGGCTTAATATCTACGGTCACCTATAAATAATTGTTATAGAGGTAATTCCGCATTACTTACGGACGTTTTTTACCTGTTATAATTAAAAATATCATCCGTGGGTATCCATTGCAAACCTTACATAAAGAGAAGGGTTTTTTCCGTTTCTTTCCCAAACGCTTACTGAAGCCCAGTACCCTAAGAGTCAGGGGGCCTTGTCTGATTTGCATTCGTTTGCAGGAGAAGCTTCGGCTTGCTTCGAATATCCGCAGCGCGTATGTGGTTTATAGTTGGCGCTGAGTACTCCCATTTCGATTCAGAGTGTCCCCGCCCCACTTAGCTTCTGAATCACACACCTTATTTTGTATGGGCCCCTTCATTACGCGTGTAGACCTTCGACAGCAACACAACAACAATGCGTTAAAGCTGTTCTAATGGACGATTCGTACGGAATACGAGATTTCGAAGCGGTTGAAGCGATAATTAGCCCCAATTCGAAAGCCAAACATGGCAAACGCTTTACGGCCGTACAGAAATATAACCTACTGGCTTGTATAGCCGAAAGTGGCTTCCCTGACGGTGATCTAACTGCTGCTTTCGACGTCGATAAACGTACGATCAAACGATACCGAGCCCAATATAGGGCAACTGGGCGATTTCTTATAAGCGGCGTTGATTATTATCATAAGGGAGCGTTGAGGTTATTCCTTTGGGCGCTTGACGTAAGTGTTATATATTGTTGCGCGTTACATTAGCTAATTAGCTACTAATATAGAAGCTGTTAGAGAAGTTAGCTTATAAGCCCGACTTATATTTCGACAAAATGCAATGGTTCCTCGCCGATTACTGCGATATATACGTAACCATTTCCATGATTTCGGAATACCTGAAAGCTGTCGACTGGGAAAATAAAAAGCTGAAGATTAAAGCTGCGCAGGCCGATTTGGGTTAACGGATGTGGTATTTTTACGCCGTTGCTAAATATTTTTCCGATATATTTGTTTTTATAAACGAATTGGGTATCGATAAGCGTGATGTTAACCGTCGCTTTAACATACTGCCAGCGATCACTGTAAACGGGCTGTTATATACCTTTATATATTAAAAGTCCATTAACCGCAAGAGTTTTACTTTGTAGTTAAAGAAAAAAGTATTGCCGTTTATAAACCCGTTTCCTGGGTTACGTTCCGTATTAGTAATGGATAACGTTAGTTTTCATTATTCGGACGAGATATATACGATGTACAAGGAAGCTAGGGTAAAGTTGTAGTATTTTCTTTTATATTTACCTGACTTTAACTTTATTAAAACGTTTTTTGGCGACTTTAAAGCTTATATCCGCCGTTACGCTAAATATACGTTTAACGATTTTCCTAACGACAAGCGATTCGGGTTATTTCTCGCAGATTATTACGAACGGGTTGGATAACGGAAGGAGAAAATCAAGGGTTATTTCAAAACCGCGCAAGTAGGTTGTAATCTAATTAAATAATTAATATATATATAGTAAGAAAGTAACGTATTAAACTGTTGCTAAAGCCTTTCCCATATTAAATATCTGTATCCGTATTCGTATTTATATCCGTATCCTTTTAAGCTTCCTTTTTTTGAGGTGGTGTTGTTTTAAGGTACTAGTTATGCTGTTTATCGTATTTTTCGTTATCCCAATTACCCGAAACTCCAAGGCGGTATCGACGGCGAGCTTCGGATAACTGCTCCGCTGCGTGTATGGGCGTTGAAGAAAGGTTAGGGGTTTGGGAGACCTGCGGAAAAGCTAAGTTGTTAGCAATACGTCAATATATAAAGGGTACGGGTGTTGATAGGTGTTGATGGGTATTGATATGCGTTGTAGAATTGTTGTAACTTTTTTATTAGGTATTAGAATCTTTTGAAATAGGTTGATTTCTTAGCGTTTTGCTAGTTAAAAGGAGTGTACCGTTACCTAACGGATAAAAAAGGTCCCTGTTAGAAAATATTCTGCTTTCCTATACGTACTGGTTATGAAGAATATTAGCTAAACGTGGGCGTTTTTTTTTCGTTGTCTTGTTATTGCTACTGATTTTGGTGCAATAACAGGATAACGAAAAAAAACGCCTACTTTTAGCTATTATTTCTACGAAATAACTTACTTAATCGCAAATAGGACGGCGCCCTAAGCTCTTGGAACGCGTCCTCGAACTTAATGTAACGAACCTGTCATACGACCACCTGGAAGTATGAGCAGTATCCGAAAGGGGCTCTTGATTTGCAGGTAACAATAAAGCGAAAAATGATTCAGTAATCTGTTCGTTAAAGAGATTTACAGATTTTTCCCTTAATCGAAAAACGATGCCTTTAATTGAAGACTTAGATTAATAGCTAAGGAACGAAACTAAGTAAGTGCTATTTATAGGAGAAACCTATCCATTATATATCTTTTAGTTTTCTATAGATGTATCGTAGATCTACTGGATTTATATAATCTGGTCCAGATTTATCAGATCCTCTAAATTACATTAAAATGCTAAAACACTTATACCCGAAGTTTATCCGTAAAGTGTCCTTGCCCAGATAGGGAAAGCAGGTCCTAATTCGTAATATTATTTCCCTTTTCCCAAGATCTTTATCCCAAAGATAAAACGGTAAAAAACCTTTCGGGCAGAATTTGACTTTTTGGAACCCTTTTTGCTAATCTTTCAACATGCCAAATTACGCGCAGAAACAGAAAAGAAACCTTCGTTTAAGCCAGCGAGACTCTAGGGATAACCGTGCCGATTTAATTAAAAGCTTTGGTATGGAAAGCTTTCCATATTTTAACTGCGTTCGTTTTAAGAAAACCGGCTATTCCTTTACAGTCGAATTTTCAGGTTACAGCTATTATATTCGTCGCCAGCGTTCTTTTTGTCACGTTTTAATTATGAACTCGTTAAAAAAAAAATAGATGAAATACGATTTCGCCTGGAAAAAGAATAACGAAAACTTAAAGATAAATTTTTAGCTTACCAAAAGGCGGCGGAAAGAAAAACGAAAGAATTTATTAAGAAATTAAAGCGGTTACGTTTTTATTTAAGATCTTTTCAAAAAAAAAAAGGCTTTAAAAATATTAAAAGAAAGCTTAAAATTAAATTAATTAAAAAAAAACGAAAAAAAAAAACAACGTTGCATAAAAGCAAAACAAGCTCGATTTACTTCCGAAATTAATACTATAACAAAGACATTACTTTCTTTCGATTAGGACGCTAAAAGGCTAGATTTAGGTATTAAGCCGTTATCCCTTACGACCTTAGCCGCGTTAAAAACGGTCGGTTAGGATTCTAGCGGTAAAACGTTTTAACCAGGTTCTTCGTATTCGTTAGGTACTTAAAAAGTTCCTAAGTATTTTCTTCATATAAATAGTTCTTTTATTTAATTAAATATTGGACCTTATTTTTAATTACTCTAAAGTCCAGTATTCGTTTAACTTTGTACTTATCGTCGTTTTTTTTGACTTCCAAATTAGTTTTTAATAGCGCGTTTTTAAATACTGGTTCAAGCAAAGAAATATGGAAAACAAGGTATATTTTTATCGTTTTAGGTAATAACAGTCGGTAATTAATTTTGAAAATAACTTTATCGATCTTAAACAAACCAAGCTTTTTAAAATCGAACTTATTACTAAGTCTTTTTGTTCTAATTTGAAAAATATTCGAAATCGCGTTTTGTTTTCAACGTAATAAGTAAACTTTATCTCTTTTTGACAAAATTGGTCCCTTAATTCTCTTTCCATTATAATACCGGGTTATCCTTTATTAAAGAAATCGTAATTCATTTTATAAGCGGACTTATACTATCTAGATTTCAGTTGCTACCGTTTTTGCTTAAGGAATTTTTACGGTCAATTTCGGAACTTCGTCCAATAACTATTCTAGCCGTTAAGCCTCTGCTTGGTAACCATATACCGCTATAAAAAGAAAAATACCTATATCTTCGTTAATAAAGGTATTATAAACTACTTAAGCTAATAAAAAAAAATTTAACCTAATTATCCTGCTGGTAATTAATATAACTTTTTAAGTATTACTCCAATATTTAATTTAAACGTTTTATTTATCCATCTATCTGTAAGTGGTATACTGTCGAAAATTTAAACTTAACGCCTATCTGCTTAAAAAAGCTAGTATTAAACTTTAATATAAAAACCTTATTTCTATCTAAAATAATTCTTTCTGGTATTCCATGCTTATCGAAATAATAGAGGACAAAGGCGTAAGCCAGTTATTTTGCCGTTACGTTTTTTTTAAAAGGTAAAAAATATTTATATTTAATAAATCTGTTAACGATTACCTATATTCCATCGTATTAAACTTTAGTAACGGGATTTTTTAATAAGGGTAAACCGGTAATAAAATCCTAAACAATAATATTTTAAACCTTTTTTAGAATATTTGTAAGCTGAAAAAGGTTATAGAGCTTATGCCGGGCTGCTTTTGCTTTATTACAGATATTGCAATCCTTAACTACTTGCTTAATGGTTCGTCGAAATCCTGAAAAATCGTATTTTTCCTACAATCGTTTGGTAATTTTAAAGATACCTTAATATCTATATAACGGATCGTTATAGAATTCCTTAATAAATTGCTTTTGTTAATCTCGAAAAATATAGATTTTGCTACGGTATAACTACTAGTTTCCAGGTTATCTATTTAATTATTGCACTTTTTTTTGCTTTTACTTATTATAGGAATTTCGGAATTTCGTTAAAAGTTTTATGATAAGTTACTTTAATATTTTACATAACCGTAAGGTACCGTTTTTAATCTGTTGTAATATTTATATTCGGCGTTTTGAGACCTTAAAGTTGTAATTTTCTTTGCAACTTAAGATATTTACTTGGATGTTTTTTTTCCTTTTAATATAGTAAATTTAAAAATTATATTTTAACAAAAAAATTATCCAAGTTTCGTGGCGTTTATTTAGTTTTTAAGTCGTTATAAACCGGGTAAGGTTTTTATAATTTGAATAAATATCGAAAGACTTTTTAGTTCTGTTAAAAAAAGGTTTCTATTTTTTTTTAAAAAGGTTAATAATCGCTAGCAGCTTTTTGTCGTAAATCTTGTATCGGAGTTTGCGTTTCGAAGGGCCTTGGAATAATAGGCTATTAGATACCATTTTTTATTATCTTTTTGTTGCTTTAAAACTGCGCTTAAGGCATAATTTGAAGCGTTTATCTTTAGGCGTTTCCTTCTATCGGCGTTAAGCAATTTTATTATTGGTACTTTGGTAATCTCGTTTTTAAGTAATTAAAAAATTTCCTTAACTTTTTCTAGAAGTTCGAATTCTTTTTTAACATATTTTTTAGTAGTAAGTTTCGTTAATAGTTTAACTATATTTCTATATCCTTTAATTAGGTTACGTACGTAACCCGTAAATCCTGAAATCTGCCGGATATTGGTAACGGTTACTTTGTTAGGGATAGGCCAGTTTTTAATTGCTTTTAATTTGGAATTCTAGATTTGAATTTAACCGGGGGTAAAGGTGAATCCTAGATAATTTAGTTTCTACGTATGCTATATACTTTTGACGGGGTTAATTCGGATATTTGCTTTATTTAAAGCTTTAAGAACCTGAAAAATATATTTCTTATATTTTTCTAGCGTTTCGGAATAGATAAGGATGTCGTCGAGGTAGACAAAAATACATTTGTTTAGGAATTTCTTAAGTATAGTTATAATTAGACGTTAAAAACTAACAGGGGCGTTAGTAAGTTTTAAAGGCATAATTCGGTATTCGTACTGCCCGTATATCGTTCGAAAGGTAGTTTTTTATTTTTTTCCTTTTGCTATTTCAATACGGTAATACTTGTTTCGAAGATTTAAGGCGGTAAACTATTTAGCTTTGCTTACGTTTTCCCTTAAGGTATTTATTAAGGTTAAAGGATAACCGGTTTTAATGGTAATATCGTTCAACTGTCGATAGTCGACCACGCGTCGATAAACTGGATTTCCATTTTAGTCGATTTTTTGCTTGCCGTCTTTGATTTTGGGTACTATAAGTATAAGATATTTTACGGAAAATTCGGATAGCTAAATATAACCTTTTTTTAAGTCTAACTGGATGTTTTTTATAAGGCTTTTACCTTTTTTGGATTTATATAGTAAATTTTGTAAAGCTTAAGGTAATGTCCTTTTTTAACGAGTATGCGATAATTTTATTGCCCGTATAAAGGCAGTTTATAGTTTTCTTTATTCTTAAAAAGTCGTTCGAATCGTTAATACTTTGGGAGTATTGTACTGGCAGAGTTTGATACCTTGGTTTTTCGAATTATGTAATAAATTTTTTTGGACCTTTTTTTAATAAAAATTAATTCGTGGTTTTAAAAGAGCTGGCGAGTTTTCCAATTGATTAATGGATTGCTGGAATTAAGTTATAGCATTTCTAGAATAATATTGTAACTTAATATATCGGCGATATCCAAAGTAAGATACTTTTAGTACCTTTAAATCCATATTAAAAATATTTCAGTTTTTTTAAAAATTCGTCCGTTATCGTATTAAGAAAGATTTTTATTAACTATCTGTAATTTGTAGGACTTTAGCTTATATCTTTAAGAAATATAATATTTTTTGCTTTAAAGTTAATTATAGCTTTAAAAGTTTGGCTTTAGTATTAAATAAAATTTTCAATTTGGCTTTGTAATCTTTTTTTTTACTTTACATAAGGTCTTAGTTCGTAAAGCTTTTCGATATTTTAATTTCGAAGGTTTTTGCCGTTTTTTAATTTTGTAATTCTGTTTATTAAGAAACGTTTTTATTCGCGGGCTTTCTTAATTACATATTTGGTATATTTGTCGTTTATGTAAGTATACTACCTTCGTTAGCCAATCTGGCATTTTACTTTAATAATTTTTATTTTTAACGTTTGGAAAAGCTTCCGATTCGAAGTTAAAATCTTTGTAAGGCTTGTTTCTACATCTAAAAGTTTATGCATTAAGCATAGCATGGAGGTATAATATAAATAACCTTAAATAATAGCTTTTTGGCTTTAATCCGAATCGAGGTGTAAATAATAAGATCGAAGATATTCGGGCCATCGGGGGATTTCGATGTATTCGTAGTCGTTATCAGGTTTTGTAAAGGTTTTTTCGTTTTAACCGGGCTAATAATCGTTATTTTCTTTTGCTCGAAGGTAAATTAAATAATTGTTATCGTTATAGGCCGAAAAATGGAAAAGTCCGTACTTATTAACAAAGTTTTGTTTAAGGGCTTCGATTTTGAAGTATACCGCCCGTTTTAGGGGTTCGCTGGATTTAGGGGTTTTCTGTCCGTAGTTGTTAAATTCTGGGCGCATTTGGCCATATTCGTAGTATATTTTACACTTTTGCATATTTAAATGATATTCACATTTTAGCCTTATGGCTACCCTGGAGGCTGGTTATCCGGGATGATACTTATAGGCTTTAGCTGTTTGATTCTAGCAAATCGGGTAACGTTCGTATTTTAGGTTACCGCTTGGTTTACAGTAGATTGTCGCAATGGTATATTCCTGTTGGAAAAAAGTGGAATTAATTTTTTTTTTCGCTTTTATTATCTGTTTTTTATTCGGCCGTTCGGGCCTTTTTTTAAGAAATCCTTTTTTGCCTAGAGTTTCTTTTGGCTAGAAAACGACATTCGTTTTTGTAATGGCCTTTTTTGCTACAGTTGAAGCATTTAATATTAGATTTGTCCTTTTTGAGTTCCCTTAAAGTGGTATTTGCTTTTTTTTTTAGGTTCTATCCTTGTTTTTGCTTCTTTGGGACCTGCTGTTGGAGCTTCGATTATCCCTTTTTCTGTTGGACCTTTTTTTTTCCAGGTACCTGTTAAAGGTACGTCTGTCGGCAATAATGGCCTTATTAATGTAACCTTAAAAAGGCTCTATTTTAGGTACTTTGTATATTTCGTCCTTAATCTGTAACTTTAGGTTGTCGTAATAAGGGTAAAATAAAGCGCTTTCCGGTAAGTGGGAAGTTGCTATAAGGCGATTAAATTCCGTAATGTATTTAGCCGTTAATTTTGTTTACTAGAAAAGGTGCAGCTTTTTAACGGCATTCTGCTGCTTATCTGGGTTTCCAAATAAAGTTCGTATTTGCTTTTCCAAATGCTCGTAATTACTAAAAATGTAATTAATAAAGTTAAATAATTCGTTAAGGTAATTTCCGAAATAATCCTTTATAATTAGTTGGAATTATTAAAAAAACTTTTCCTGCAAGCAGCTGGAAAATGGCTAACACCTTTTAATACTTTTCTTTTAAAAAGTTTTCGAAAAACTTAAGGTAAAGTTTAGCCTGTACCAAAATTTTTTCCATATTATGGTACCGTCGTAAAAGTTTAGAAGGGTTAGCTTATAACCTTTAACTTTTAGCATTCTATAATAAATAAAGAGTAAAACAGTATTTTCGCGGGATTAATTCGCGCCGAATAAAGGTAATATCGAAGATTTTTGCTGTCGAACAAGTTTAATATTTTTCTTTTTTACCGCCTAAAATTTAGTTATCAAAATACGTAACTTGTCGTTAATCGTAAATTCTTTTTCTTTGCCTTTCGGACTATCGGATTCCTTTTTTTCCTTTTTCGGTTCGTTTTCTTAAACCTTAATAGTTTCCTTAAAAGCTAAGAAAAATTGCTATAAAAAAGAAAAAGGTTCTTTTTAAGACCGAATAATAAGGGGGGCCATATTATCGATTAAAAAAAAGAACTTTTTTAATAAAAGGTAAAATATTTTAATTCAGATATGAATCGCTTGTTAATAAAGGCGATCGAGTATATCGTTTTTATTAAGTTTAGGAAAACTTATATCCAACTAGGCCTTAAACTATTCGTCGGCTATTAATTAAAAAGCTATCAAAATGTAACGAACCTATTATACGATTACCTGGAAATATAAGCAATATCCGAAAAGGGTTCTTAATTTGCAGATAACAATAAAGCGAAAAATAATTTAATAATTTATTCGTTAAAGAAATTTGCGAATTTTTCCCTTAATCGAAAAACGATACCTTTAATTAAAGACTTAAATTGATAGCTAAAAAGCGAAATTAAGTAGATATTATTTATAGGAGAAACCCATCCATTATATATCCTTTAGTTTTTTATAGGTGTGTCGTAGATCTGCTGGATCTATGTAATCTGGTCCAGATCCATCAGATCCTCCAGATTACATTGAAATGCCAAGACACCTATATCCGAAGTTTATCCGTAGGGTGTCCTTGCCCAGACAGGGAAAGCAAGTCCTGATTCGTAACACTTAAACGCGTTTCGTATATGCAACTTAACGTATAATTTAAAAGGACTAAAAACTTCCTATTTGATCTTTCGAAATATAAACTATTCGTCAAAAAAGTGGCATATTTATTAAAGCGTAATATTATCGTTTCGCAGGGCGTTATATAAATCCTTAATTTCTTTTACGTTACCGCCATATACTGCTGCGAATTTTTTGCATACGTCTTAAAGCAATTTATCGGTATTTACGTTTTCGGAGATAAAAAGCGAAGAACTGCGAATAAGTAGATCGAAGGAGTTATTATTCGTTCGTGCTAAAGGGTATGGTATGGGAGGCAACTCCTGTTAATCGTTATATTCGCTCACTGCAACCGTCGGATTCGAAAAGCTTTAAAGGGTTTAGGTAATTAAATAATCCTGCTGTATGATATATTCCGTTAAAGGTTGTTGTTGTTTGTTAACCTAAAGCTTACCAACTATTATATTTAAGAAACCTTCTCCGAAGTGATTATGTATGATATTCGTATTGTTGTTGCTACCGTTGTTCCGGCGCTTTAAAGACTTAGATTCCGGAACCTTTAAAAGCTGGCTTATTTCGCGCCATTTTTTAACGCTTTCGAATCCCGCGTCCGTCGCGTTTCTTTTTTCGTAAGGTTCGTTATATAGTTTAATCGAAAACGTTTTATATATAGCGTCGTATTAGTTAATATCGTTGCACTAACGAACGAACTGTCGGGGTGTTATATTATGATGGCGAGTACCGTTTTTAACCCAACATATTTGGAGCTTAACGCCTTTGTAATTAGGGTAACTTTTGCCTTTTTTGCATTCGAACGTATTCGATAAGGCTTTACGGACTTTAAAGCCTTTGTCGAATTCGGCCTGCATATTGGAAGTAGGTATAAATGGGTATTTCGTAATGGGCTTTCAACTTGTTCCAGGTATTGCCGGAGGAGGGTTTTTAAGGGGAAGGGTTATAGGCGTGGGTATTTTTATAACGCCTGTAACGCTACGGTTTCGAGAAGCCCTAACAAAGGGGTTATTGTTAACGCGGGCTGTCACAGCAGGCCTAGCTACCTGGGGCTGGCACACCTTACGTAACCCACTCTCCTTGATTGAACCCCTCACTGCCTTCATTTCATATAAGGGCCTTAGGCCCCTATCTATCCTTATAAAGGGACAAGAGTCTGTTCTGTTCTGACCCTACCCCATAGGAATAGACTGGTTACACCTGACTTAAGCCCTACCGTAACAATTCAAACTCTTCTACCCTGAAATCACCTATAACCCTAACCATGGCAATTATACCACTTGATACCTTTATTAATACCTTTACAATTATACCTTCCAGCAATACAATAACCGAATCTTTTACCTAAGGCTTTTCGGAAAGCTATTACATAAACCCTAACAAAAGCAATCGGAAACATTAACGAAACTCTGCTGATACGTTTACAGGTTTTCATTCGGGAACTTAACATATATTTTCAAATAATTAAAACCTTACAACTTTTAATAATTAAACGCAAAAACAAAAGGAACGTTATAATAAAAAGATAAAACAACATCGACGTAAACGCTCCAAATTAGCCGCGTTAACGAAAAAAGTAACTCGCTTATTAAAAGGCTTAAAGAAAAATCGACGACTTACTTATTAAAAAAATAACCCCTTATTTTATAATTCGGGCGATCCATTTAATTCAGAAAATAACTGGAATATATTTACTTCGAATTATAAATAAACGTTAAACGATTCGAAGTCGGAATTAGATATAGATTTAGGAAAACATATTTAATTTAAATACGATAAACTATCTTTCCGGTTTTATTACGTTAAATAAAAATCCTGGATCGAAAAAAATAAAGTAATTTTTAAATATTCGTTACATAAATTCCGAAAAAAATAAACCAAAATCCTGTTTGCACGAAACAAAATAAAACAAGATTACAAGCGACTTTTTAATATACGAATTAAATTCGGAATTATTAAAAAACGTATACGTTTAACAAAAAATTAGGAAACGTTTAAAACATAAACGAAGTTATACATTCGATTATCGGGGAACTTAAAAGTTAAGCTAGCAAATAACTTAAAAGAAGCCCGTTAACAACCTGGCCAAAACCCTTAAAAATTCGATTATTACTTTACATCATTAAAAAGCTAGCAAATTATTTAAAAGTTAAAAAAAACCGGGCGAAATTTTATTACGTTAAGTTATTTCCAGCCCTTAAACAAAATATCGTAAAATATATGGATTACTTACTTTAAAAACGAAATAATATATGGTAAACTTGGCGGCTCGACGATGGAACTTTTTAACAAACGCTAAAAAAAAATCGCAATTTAATAATTAATAAAAAACGCTAACGAAAAAATAATAATAAAAATGGGAATACTAAGCGAAACTGTTTTAATAATAAAACTGATATAAAACTTTAACAAAATCCTTTTTTTAATCGAGGAAGCCGTAATAATTAAAAAGAACGAAAGTTTTAAAAAGGTCGAAGGAATTTAAATTTTAACCAGCCCTGCGATTATATTACTAACGATAAAACCCCAAAACCAAAAGCTTAACCCCTTATTTTACAGTTAAAACGGACCCTTAACTTTAAAAATAACGCTTATTTTAAATATAAAGAAATAGGTTATATTCGACGTTATTGCCTTAAAAAAATAAAACAAGGAAATGGGCCAAAAACTTAAATACAGTAATTAAACTTAGGCCTAATTTTTATCCTTTCGTTCTTATTTCGCGTACTTTTTATACCTTATATATAATTATTTCCCCAGAAAAGAAATATTTTATATATATTAATACTGATATAGATTTTTACGCTGCTGTCGATTTAATTAATTACAATTTTGTTTTAAAGCACAAATCAATACGAACTTTTTATCGAACTGTTAATTTAAATGTACTTGGAAATATATTTATTTTTACGTACGAAATTTATTAAGTTAAACTTATTTTTAAAAAAAAAATATTCGTTAAATTAAACGCTTTTATATTACTATTCATCGAAATTTAAAAGAAAACAAAAGTTTTATTTAATTATTACAAACAATATTAATAAATTAGCGTATTATTTTTAATTCGGCTTTAAATTAATAATATTACGGTTTTCATATTTTAATTTTTAAATTACTTCCATTAAAAACTTTTGCAAAAGTTTGCAAAAACCGGGCAGCTTATTACGTTATTATTACCTTACTAGAATTAATATATAGTAAAAACGAATTCGACGATATTTCGGTTTCGAAATTTACGAATATCGAAAACTTTCTTAAAATTATTCAAAATTATGCAAATTTCTTTAATACTAATAATATAAACATTTTACTTAACTGAAAGGAAACGGATTATATAATTAATTTTTTACCTAGCATTAAATCCCCTTATTTTTTTATATATCTTTTAGCTTACGACGAATTACAAAAATTAAAAACTTACATCGAACAAATAAAAACTTACGGTAAAATTAAAAAATTAATTAACCTTATTAAAACCTTTATTTTTTTCGTATTTAAAAAAAATAAAAGATTACGCCTATATATAAATTACCGTAAGTTTAATAAATAACGATTAAAAATTACTATACCTTTTCACTTATTTCGAAATTACTTAACCGTATCGCAAAAATTAAGGTCTTTTTCAAAATCGATCTTAAAAATACTTATTACCGAATCCGTATTAAGGAAAATAACGAATAAAAAACCGCGTTCCGTATACGATATAAGTACTATAAATTCCTTATCCTACTTATAAAATTAATTAATACTTTTATCATTTTTTAAACTTATATTTACTAAGCCTTTTAAAATAACGTATTACACCATTAAACGGTCCAAACCATTAAACGGGCCATTTCCTAGCACTTCGCAACAACAAATTCAAATAACTTAACAACAACATATCGCATTGATTTAAATCAATCGGATTCTTTTTCGCTAGACGTATTTACAACTTTTATACAAGTACGCGTATTATGCCCAGGCTTGCCGCAGACGCCACACTTCCGTTCCTTGGTTTTAACCCTTTTACGACGACCCCTTCCAGCTGTTGTTAGCTGCATTTTTTTACCACCCCTTTCTTTTTGGGCCAGAAAAGCTTATCCCTTTTATATAATAAATGTTCCTTTTTCTTAAAGACGTTTGTTTTTGGTCCTGCGACGTTTACTTAAGATGTGGTTCGTTTCGCGCAATTGGACGTTTTCTTTCCGGAAAAGAGTAGCTTTATACAACAGTAACATATAACCTTTTGTTACAAGTTTAGCCGACTAAAGTATTCTTGTTGGCGAGCCACCTTGTTGGTTTCCAATCTTTTTTTGCAAATAACGCGATTGCTGTATTACTTCCTTGATATTCCTAAGGGTTTTTGCGGGCGGAGAATGAATGGAACCGGCGGAGGTCAGCGGGGAGACGGTCGGCGTAGGCATAACTGGAGGAACCTCCAATTCGGAAAGAACGTTATTGGAATCGAATGGAATAAGACCAGCTTTTGCAAATCCAGATTTGATATTGCTGGACGTTATGGCAGCTTGAAACGCGTCGTAAAAGCCGGCAAGAAAATCTTCTTTGGCAATATGGGTATAATGGCGTCGTATTAAGTTTTCGATATAACGCGAATAAGCGCGTTTCAAAACAGAAAAACAAGATATATTAAAAGGTTAAAGCCGATGCGAAAAATGCGCGGGCATACAAAGCGTAATAATATTGTTGTTAACGCAGTATTCTTCGAATTCCATCGAATGGTAACTTTCGTGGCCGTCGAGGATAAGGAAACGTTTCGAACCTTTCGTACGCGTCCGAGTATGCTTATCAAAATGCTGGATCCATTCGAAACCTAATTTATTTATTGTCCAGCTATTATTATTTAATGCGATTTTTTAATCGGCTGCTGGCGGTGGGTTATCGCGGTACCAGGACCCAAGATAATTTTTCCCCGCCATAATAACAAATGGCGGCATAGCCTAACCTTGGGAATTAACAGCCTAGATAATTGTAACCCATTTTTTATTCCCTTATTACGCTTGTTTAGGTTTTTCACGTCTTTCGGCATTGGTAACTACCATACCCGTTGCCATGAGAAACCCCATCAAGAATCCAGTCTCGTCGAAATTGTAGATATCCTCTTCTACGATGCCGTATTTCGCGATTGTAACCCGAATAAGCTCGAACCATTTGCGAAATAATTCTGGATTCTCGGATAGGATCCGTTAATAATCGATTTTCCGATTTAAACGCGTCTGGAGTTTTTTTTGCCGTCTAACAAATCTCGACGCCCAGTTAACTCCAACGCGTTTTATAACGCGTTAAGTAAGCAATAGATTTGCCATATTTTCAACATGCTGAAGCCGGACAGGAAACGCTTGCGTATCTAGGTCGAGGATTCGGTCGACAATCGATTTTTCTTCGGTTGCCGTCAATTTCTGTAAGGGAGGGATAATATCGGCTCGGGCGTATTTACCGCGATATTAGGCCTTCAAGGTCGATAAAGCAACTTTATATATAAAACTAAGTTTTGCATAACTAAGTTTCGGGTTTCGTTTCTTAGCCTGAATAGCTAAGTTCATTTTCCCTTATTTAATAAGTCGTTCTATATTGTTGGTATTAAAAAATGGGCAATTGAAGATAAGTAATTGGAATGTATGCAAAATTGGCCCGTTTAATGGTTTGGACCGTTCAATAGTGTGGCACGTTATTCTTAATTATTTATACATAATTTACCTTAATAACATATTAATCTTTTTAACAAATAAAAAATCTTATACGAAATACTTATAAAAAGTAATTAAAAGGCTATAAAATACCGATTTTTAGGTAAAACCTTTTAAGTACTAATTTTATTAACTTTTTATTAAATTCTTTAAATATATAATCTTAAAAGACGGAATCTTTATAAATCCGGCTAAAATAAAAACTATCTAAAAATAACTGGAACTCGAATTTATTTATGCTATATAACAATTTATTAAGTTTTATAACTTTTACCGCTATTTTATTAAAAGATTTTTACGAATTGCAGTTCCTTTAATTCGTTACTTAAAAAAGCCTGCATTAAAAAGGAAATTAAAACGAAATTTCCTAAATAAGTTAACGAAAAAAACTTTTAAAAAGCTCATAACTGCATTTAACAAAATACTTTTCTTAATACATTTCGACCTTAAAAAGCAAATAATAATAAAAACCGACGTTTCGAAATATGCCATATTTTAAGATTTTATTACAAAAAAATAATTAAAAAAAGTAATACTTAATTACGTTTTAATCGCGAAAATTCAGCAATATAAAACTAAACTACGGGACGCCCGATTAAAAAATAATAACTATTGTAAAGTTTTTCCGATATTAACGTTATTATTTATAAAGCAGCAAACATATCGTAAAGGTTAAATTAAACTATTTAAACTTATAAAACTTTATAAATATTCCGAAATTTAATAGCAAATAAGCCCGGTAATATATATTACTTACACTTTTCGATTTTGTAATTAAACATTAATTAAAAAAACGAAATCCGGCTAATTTAACTTCGAAACGCTTTAATTATATAAAAAAAACGGATAACTTAATGTTATTATCTACGTTCGAAAAGAAGTTAACAATAAATTTTAAGTTATCCTTAATATACTTTAAGCCGGAAATATTAACTAACGCTATTTTTGCAGAAAAAACGCCCGAAAAACGCAAAATTTTAACTTAAACAATTACGCGCAAACGGACGCAGATAACAAGTTAAGGCTTAACTAAATTAAAAACTACAGAAACGTTATAGGACTTAACCTAATCGCCAGTCCCGGAAATATTTCTTAACCTTATTCGTACTATTTAAAAACGCAATCCCGAATATAAACAAATTCAGAAAAAACTCGCAAACGATATACCTATAAATCTTTAATAAAGTATCAGCATTAAAGAACTAATTAAATATAAAAATTGATTATATATCCCAAACGAAAAGGCCGTATATTACCAAATTTTAAAAATGTACCATAATAACCCTTTTACTAATTATTTCGATATAAAAAAAACCGAACAACGAATTAAATAACTATATTTTTGGCCGGACTTAAAAAAAGATGTACGAAATTACGTTAAAAATTATACTATTTACTTCGGAAACAAAGCGAAATATTACCGGCCTTATAACGAATTACAAACGTTATTTATATTTTTATTATTTATAAAAAAACTAGCTATAAATTTTATTATTAAATTACCTTCAGTTTAATATTAAAGCCGTAAAGTTAATACTATTTTAATTATAATAAACCGGTTTACAAAAATAACATTTTTTTTCGCAATCGACATTATTATTATTAATACTAAACTTGCAAAACTATTTTATCGAAAGATCGAATGTTATTATAAAACCCTTATAAAAACTGTTTTTAATAAAAGCTTAATATTTACCAATATATTTTAAAAAAAACTTTGCTATTATATTAAAATTAAATAAAGATTTTCGACTGCTTTTTATCCTTAAATTAATAAACAAACGGAAAAAATAAATTAAATATTTAAATATTATTTTTATTGCTTTATCAGAAACTAATAATTAACTTAGCCTAAGTTATTACCTAAAGCTTTTTTTATAATTAACTTTATAATTAATAATATTACCGAAAAAGCTTTTTTTAAAGCTTTATATAAATACAAACTTAAATTCAGAACTTTTTTCGAAAATAAAGGCATTTTAATAAAGGTCCTTATAATATATGCCAGAATTTAAAAATTAAAAGAAATTCGAAAAAAACTAAAGGAATGATAGCGAAAAACGACCGAAACGTATAAGAAATATTACAACAATAAGCATAAGTTTCTTACCCTTAAAATAGGACAAATAATAAAGTTATTAATAAAAAACTTAAGGATTAAGTACCGTAAGTTAATTTTTAAATATATTAAACTATTCCGTATTATTAGCAAAATCGGTTTCCAGGCATATCGTTTAACTTTTTTTAGTAATATAACTATTTGTATTTTATTTTTTTAATCCAATTATTGGAATTTTAAATAATTAAAATTAATTATTTATTAATAATGCCGGAATTAAAAAAAATATCGAATAAGAAATTAAAAACGTTGTAAGTTAACGTATTTTTTAAAGGTAATTATAGTACGAAATAAAATAAATAAGTTGGCCTTCCGAATATAATTAATGGGTTAGTAGCCAAAATATGCAAAACGCTTAAAAGGTTATTATTAGGTATTATCGACGGTAAAAGCAACGAAAGAATAAATTATTTCGTTAGTTCGAAAATTATGAAACAAAATAATTAAGTAATAATTATACAAAAATATTCTTATTATTAAAAAATACCGAAATGTTAATAATATCGCCCCGGAAAACTTATAAAACTATTATAAAAAATAATATAAATTATATATCTTTAATTGCAATATTAAAAATCGAACTTAATTCTTTAAAAAATTCGAAACTGCTTTAAAACTTTACCGAATTAAGCCAGGAAATTTCGTATATTTATAACGAAACGAACTAGCGTATTATCCCAGTTATTATTATTTTCATTTTCCGAACCGAAGCCAGAAATATTATCGTTACGGCGTAAAACTTCTTTTATTTCCTAAATAAAGGTTATATAAGCCGTAAATTAAGTATTAAAGCTGCAATTTTTAAGCAGCAAATACGGAAACGTTTAACGACGGTAGGCCTTTTTTTTAGTAATAGGTTAATCTTATCAGTTACGGAACAGAATTATTGAAATATCGGAAGTACTTACAGCCAAAAGCGTAAAAGCCGTATAACGAAAGGAAAATAAGATACGGCGATTAGCAACTATTAATTAGTACTTACGACGAATTACTTAAAACCGATAAAATATTAGTAAATTACGCCCGGAATAATAAGAAAGATAAGGCGATTTACTGCAATAATACCGACCTTACCGGTTAGGCCAAATTCTGCCCGGTAAGTAAAAAGCATTCGGAAAAAGGCTTAAACGAAACGTTATTAGATAACAGCAAAAAGGATACGTTAGTTAAAACCTGCATTTTAAATAGGATTGTTATCGTCGTTTTCGCCCTACTGGTCGAATAGCTTAATCGATTATTCGATAAACTTTTAAAAGCAGATTATATCGAAAGTTATAATAATAAAGCACTTTTAGAAATAACCGATACGTTAATAAAAGTAAAACGAATAAAAAGGGAATTAACCTACAGGTTCGTATACATTATAACTTCCAAAGTAACTAATATAAATAAAGGAATCCGGGGATCTAAACGTACAAGAAACTTTAAAAAGAAAACCTCGGTAAAGCCGGAAAGCATTTTCGGTTTTACCAAAATAAGGGCGACATACGTAAATAACGGGGATAAGAACTGCATTATAAGGACGCGAACTATAACGGCGGTTACGTATTTTTTTGCTTTAGTTTCGAAAAAGTATAATAATTAATTTAAAAACGAAAAAATAAAGATAAAAAACGTATAATTGAAACCCGAAAAGTAAGCGAATATAAGATACTTTAACGAACGTAAAAAAAGATAGTATTAAGTTTGCGAAAAAAAGAAAAAAGTTAAAAGGTTAAAAAAACTGGGCAGTATTTATATACGTATATACGGAATTAAATTAATTATAAGGAAGAACAGATTCGAAACAAAGCGGTTGCCTAGAATTATCGTACATATTTATAAACATAATAAATTCTACCTTAAATTGCTTAAATTATAACAATAAAAATATATTACTTAACGATGTCATCCTTACTTATTACATATATATATACATAATGCCGGGCCGGCATTACAGAAAAGGGGGAAGATAGTTGTTACAGCAGGCCTAGCTATCTAAGGCTGGTACACCTTACGTAACCCACCCTCCTTAATTGAATCCCTCACTGCCTTTATTCTATATAAGGGCCCTAGGCCCCTATCTATCCTTATAAAGGGACAAGAATCTGTTCTGTCCTGACCCTACCCCATAGGAATAGACTGGTTATACCTGACTTGAGCCCTACCGTGACACGGGCTAATTATTGCAGAACGTGGTTATCCTAAAGCGACGAACGTTAACGTGATATAAGCAAGCTTTTTCGGTTTGTTGCGCTGTTAAAGGGTTCGGGAGTAGGGTTGGGTTAAGGTTAGGATTCTTTTGATCGAAGGCTAAAGTTATATATAAAGTCCAGGAAAACGCTTTTTTTGCTATTGCGTTTCGCGATATTAGTAATAATTTTAACAAGCTTATTAACTTCGTAATAACCGTATGGTAATAACCTAAAAGGTTGTAATATAATTTCGTAATTAAGTTTACGGCGTTACGTAAACTTTTTAGCTTGAACGAACGTACGCCGAAAGCTATATTCGTATTTTTTTTGCAGTTTTTCGTTAATATAATTAATAACGCGTTGTTTAATAAGATTCAGCGAATTTTCCTTATACTTAAATATTATCGTATAATAGTTATTAATATATCGTTTAAGTTGTTACGAATTAATAATTTAAATAGCGTTCCGTATTTTATTAGGTTATTTTTTCGGAGGTTTGCCGTTAACAGTAATCTTAATAATATTAAGGAACTGCGTACGTATATTCAAGGGTTTCGGTTAAAAGGTTTCGAGTAAAGTATTTTTACGATCGGTATATTTTAAATCGGCTTCGGGGGTAGTTCCGGAAAATTCGTTTCGAATAGTTTCGTTTTCGCGGGCAGCTTTAAAGATAGCTTCGGAAAATTCGTTTCGAATAGTTTCATTTTCGGAAACAGCTTCGGAGGTAGCTTCGGAAGTAGCTTTAAAAGGTTCGTTTCGAATAGCTTTATTTTCGTTTTCGTCTTCGTTTTTGAAAGATTCGGTTTAAATAGCTTTATTTTCGGAAGGTTCGTTATTCGTAACTTTAAAGGCGTTTTTCGTATTCCTTTTTATATCTGTAATAACCTTAATTTCGGAATTTTTAATATTTTTAGCTTTAGTAATAATTATTTATTATCTGTTTTTTTTTTCTTATTTTTCGAAACGGTTTTCGCGGTAATTAATCGCTTATTAATAACTGCTTTGTTGATATTATTATTCCGGATGTTGGAGGAAGTAGTTCGGCGTTTTTCGATAGCGTTAACCACCTTCGCAGACGGCTTACGAACCCTTTTCGGTGCTATCGTGGGATCGGCCCGGGGAGATATTTCGAAATGTTCGTTCGCAGTCTCGTCGATTCGAATCAGCCTTAAAGAAGAACGCGTACGGCCAGGTGGCTTAGGAGGGATTCGGCTAGGTTGGCCAGGTTTTCGCAGTACGGAACGTAAAGCAGAAGCAGAAGTTAAAGAAGTTATCAACAATAAAATTACGCATAAAAAGCAATCGCGAAAGCTTCGTTTTTTGTTATTATAGCTGCTATTATGTTGTTGTCGAAGGGCTACATATCAGCTAGCAGGGTGCGCTAGCACTCATATCCGATAAGATACCCTCTGATCGGAGCATTTATGTTCCGTGGCTAGACTACTTCAAAGATCAGTACGCGTTGCGAGAGTGCACGCAACTAGCCAATTAATGGAACATAACTGATGTCCCCTATATCTGACAATTAAAAATCTTATTCGCTTAATTCGCGTTATTTATCAATTAATCAGCTGTTGCTGAAACGATATAGGCTGTACATCAGTAGCAATTATTTATATACTTTATTAGCCACAATGGCGACCGTACCGTCGACGTCCGCAGTTATCTATACTGGTCCTAAGGACTGGGACAAATTTAAGGACGAATTTAAGATTAAAGCTAAGGGTTATAACCTGTAAGACTATATTGATCCTAATTAGAACGTTCCATAGCCTGTCAAACCTACAGCACCCGTCATTGCCTCCTATCCAAAAAAACGAATTCGTCCTTAGACGCGAACCAACATCCCGACCACTATAACCTTATCCTTATCCTTATCCTCCGGAGGAACCACCGAAGAAATCGATCATACGAGTTATCCGACAAATACCCTCGAGATAACGACCGAAAGTAAACAAGCCTACAATTAGGACTTTGCGACCTATACCTATCTAAACCGGGAATACAAAACCTTTCGAAAGAACTGTAACGAGCTTATGAAATAGGTTCTTAATAGCGTTTCCTTATCGATCAAGCAAACCTGCTTAAGTTTAAATAACGACCTTAAGGGTTAATACGCTAAATTGCAATAATCAGGAAAGGTTTACGACAGCCGATTACTTATAAATACCAAACGTAAGTACGAAAAATGATTAAAGCAGGCCCCGAAAGCAGTTAAAAAATTTAATGAATAAATAACGAAATAACAGAAAATTATGGCCTAAGGTTAACGTTACGGGGTTCCCGAAATAACTATGCCAGTTATTTGGACGAATTAATTATGTATAACAGTAACGCCGATTATACCTAATTAATCGAATTTATTTATGCTTTTTAAGCAGGATAATATCCAAAAAGGAACAATTAATTACCTGGAAATTAGGGTTAATCTTTTAAATTACTGGATTATAACGAATTTACAGCAATTAGCAAGAAACGTTAAGGCAGCGTTTCCGACCTTTTATGGAGCCTTAGCAAACCCCTCCGGTTAGGACGATCCTAATCAGGAAGAAATTAAGGATATTAATAATTAGCTACGTAATAGAACTTTTAACAAAAGGCCGAAACGAAATAGTTATAAAAGTTTCTAAGCGAACCGAAACAGTAGCAGTAATAAACGGAAGTATCAAAAGTTAAACGTATAAGGGATTCGGTACAAAGCGTGCTTAAACCTTAGGCATACGTTACTTTAATGCTATTACGCGTTCCCTAACAAAGTTCTAGCAGAATTTAAGCCTAATAAGGGAATTTCAGTACTGGTCCAGAACCGGATTATTTCCGATTAGTCCTTAAAGGAAAAGATTAACCGTCTGTCGAAGATTATAAAAAAACTAATTACCTAAGAAACAGATTAATTCCTAAAGGGAATAAAACGAATACTGGCGTACTTCTTAATTTCTGATTAACGCAATGCGATAAGCGTCGCGTTTTACCCTTTAAGAAATTCGGCCATTCTGGATTTAGGGTTTATTATATATATCTTTAACCTAATCAGCAAGTTCCTAAACTATAGAACGACGATCCAAGGCGACGGTATGTACGTAAGGAACAGTTTCGTCCCGATCAAAGGATATGGAAAAGTAAATATACTGCTTTAAAGCCTTAAGGGCTTTAAAGCGCTGCGTTTATATAACGTGGCCCACTACGAGAACTTCGCATGCAACCTGGTATTTTTCCGGCAGCTCCGAAAAAAAAGGTATTAGTAGGATAACCGGGAAACTAACAATTTTATTCGAGATAAATATAATTAGGTAGTTGCTACGTTGATAAACAGGTTTAATTAGTTCGTTATCGAAAACATTAACGTAACAGCTACCTATATAACCTTCGCAGCTTATAAACGAAACGTCAACTTATATACAGCGAAACTTCTACGAATCGGTGACGGTACGATATGGCACCTAAAACTAGGACACCCAGGGCCCGAGATGATCGCTTAGTTGCAGTCCCATACAAGGGAAGTCCGCCTAAAGGGTTCTACAACAGTCGAATGCCAAGCATATAGCAAGGCGAAAGCCAAGAAGCAAATACGCCGCGAGCCGAAAAAAGGAGCCTTCCGATTAGGATAGCGAATCGCCATCAACTTTACAAATTTCAAAGAAAACCCTGAAAGATATAGATACGTTATGTTTGCAACCGACAGGTACTTAGGATATATCTAAGATATTTACCTAAAGAATCGAAAGCAAAATATACTAATTACAACGTTCCGATATTTCTTAAGGGTTTTAAAAAACCAGGATAAGGTTTTTTTACAAGTATTCGAATGCGATAATAAGATCTTGAAAAATTACCAGCTTCGAAATATGCTTTAGTCGTCTCCTTTTAATATCAGACTTAAGCCCTTAACATCGCATACCTAGGCCCAGAACGGGAATGCAAAACGTTTAGAAAATATAATTAAGGAAAAAGCGATTACAATACGAAATAACGCTAAGTTACCTTCGTTTCTGATCGTATACATCTTTAAAGCGGCAATATATTTATACAACCGTACCCCCAAATACGCACTTTTTTGGCAAAACCCATACGAAGTTTACTATACTTACCTGGCATACAGGAACGGCGTTGCAATATTTGATCGGAAGCTTCAGCAGGCCTACCTGCAAGTATATAGCTATATGGCCTATGCTATAACAGCTGCTGCCATAAAGAAAAAACAGAAACTCCAAAAGTTAAACCCCAAGGTATAAATTGGGTTTTTCGTCGGTTACCGATTCACGAATATCTACGAGATCTGGAACCCATTAATCAATAAAGTTATCGTTATTCGAAACGTACTGTTTAACGAAAAGGCTACCTTTTTAAGTAATATCAAAAACTTAAAAAACGACTTTTTATACGTTACAAAAAAAAAGTTACAAAAGCTACTGCAATAGGTAAAACTACTTAATCAGGGCCTAAGCCACTTAAATATACAGATATAAGAAAAAAACGAAGATTTGAACGGAATAATTTAGCTACCGGTTAGACAAAAAGGGTAGTTCCAAAGTGGCATAAGCGTACGAAACGTACGGAATGGGAAAAAATAAGCCTGTTCGTATAAAACTGATTACCTTTATACGACCGTTATATTCGAATTACTTCCGTCCCCTAACCCATTACCTTTATTAACGTTTGCTTTGATAACTGCTACGATCAGTACGCTAACGGAAGTAATAAAGGTAACCTTAAGTTTCTGTCGTTCTGTTTAATTTAAAGTAACGGTAAAAAACGAAAGTACTTTACGGGTTGTAAACGTAAGCTTTTTATGCGTTCCGCGTCGAAAAAATAGTTATCGGTACGATTACAGAATATGGGAAGCCGCGTTTAACGTAAAACGATTAGCTTATTTTGTTGGTACGATCGATAATCGGCCGGTAAACTGCGGAAATTTAGGGAAAATAATTACCCGAAATATACGTTATTTTAATCGGAAAAGCTTCGATACGAAAATATATAAAATCCTTAAGTTGCGAAACCGGATATATAGGCGCGAATTACCGCCACCGCCGCGAAGCCATAAAAAGCTGAATACATACCCGTTAAGGGAATTATTTCGTAAGGCCGAAAGGGCCTACTTATAAAGTTATAAAAAGATGCAATTTTAAGAAGTTATTAATCAGTTTTTTGCTAAAAGGAAATAAATCTTAAGGTATATGTAGGTATATGTTTACAAGTTCGACAAGCATAACTGGTTGCAAAAATGTAAGGTACGTCTCGTCGTACGGGGCAATTAATAGCTGAAAAACGCTTGTAATAATATATACGTATCCACTTTAACTAAAAGGTTATTTAGAACCTTGATCGCTATCGCGGCTAAATTTAACCTAAAGCTTAAATAGTATAACGCGGTAAATGCTTTCGTTAACGTTAACTTACCTTATAAAATGTATATAAAAACACCTTTAGGATACCCGTATTGTAGCAAAATTTTCCTAATTAAGAAGGTATTATATAAATTAAGGGAGTTACTTTTGCTTTGGTAAAAGGAATTTACTGGGACGTTTAAAAATTTGGGACTTAATCCCGTTTCCTATAAACCTTATTGTTTTATTCGTTAAAGGGTGTTTATTTTTTTTTTTATGGACGATATCGTTATAGCGTACCGTAAAAAAGATTAAGACCTCGTCGATCAGGTGGTTCAGCAGATAGGAAAGCGATATACCTTTATAAGGGGCGAAAACCTACAGTGGTTCCTAAAAATCGAAATAATCAAAAATAAAGCTGAAAGAAAAATTTAGCTTTTTTAATTTGACTTTATAAACAAGCTGGCTAACCTAATTCCAAAAGAAAATTTAAATAACCTCTTAAATACGCCAATAACAAGCGTCGAACTACTGCCGAATCCTAATTTGGCCTATCTAAGGTCTGTTAATAAATACCAGAAAAAAATCGGTTCCATCCTATACGTAGCAGTTAATATACGACCCGATATAACCTTTGCGGTATTCCGACTTGCCCGATTTAACTTAAACCCTAGCGACGCGTATTACAAAGCTGCCGATCGGGTTATATTATACCTGATCGGGACCAAAACATTAACGCTGCAGTTCGGAAGTAAAGATTCGCTAAATACCTGAAGCGACGTTTTCTTTACGGACAATACGATCGATCGAAAAAGCTCCTAAGCTTATATTATAAAGTTATTCGGAAAAGTAATAGGATAACGGGCGAACAAGCAGGATATAGTAACTACTTTTATAACAGAAGCGGAGTTGTTATCTTTTGCGTAGGTTGCAAAAAAAGCCTTATTTAACTTTCGATTGATCAAAAAACTGGGAGTCACCCTGGATACTGGACCGTTAAATATATGGTGCGATAATCGACAAACTATTTAACTTATTAACGCCGACGTCGCCCTGTTACAGACGAAGCTGCGGCATGTGGATATACATAATCACTGGTTGCGAGAAGCCGTAAAGAGAGACATAATTAAAGTGGACTATATGCCTACGGGCGACATGTTGGCTGATAAATTAACAAAGGCCCTGTTACGAGAACCTTTCAGGCATTTTAAAGAGCAGCTAGGATTAGTGGATATTACGGAAGCCCTCAATCGGCGGAGGAACAACCTGCGAATGATTTCAAAGGAGGAATTGGCTGATCAAAAGGATTCGATCGCCGGAGGAGAGGTGGAATGGAATGCTGCGGCTCTAGGAAGTAATGAAGTGTAACGGTCAACGCCGTAACTGCGTCGAAGCGTTGAGGGGGTGTATCAGCTAGCAGGGTGCGCTAGCACTCATATCCGATAAGATACCCTCTGATCGGAGCATTTATGTTCCGTGGCTAGACTACTTCAAAGATCAGTACGCGTTACGAGAGTGCACGTAACTAGCCAATTAATGGAACACAACTGATGTCCCCTATATCTGACACTACAAGCGTTATGAAATGACGCATACAAAAAAAGGTGTGTGATTTAAAAGCTAAGTGGGGCGGGGACACTCTGATTCGAAACGACAGTACAGTAGAAGGCAAATTGGGTGTCGCTGGTTTTTTAGTTAACTTTTTAAGGGTCGCCGGGTGGACCCTGCGACTCGTGTAGCTTTGCGGAATCCACTTGTAGCGGAAAGGTACCTATGGAGCAAGACCTAACAGGCAGAACTAGCTGTTGACCCACTGCTACAAGTAATGCTTGCCCGTTTCGTTCAAAAGATACCTGCGCCAATATGCCCTCCCCTTTTTCGTCCATTGAATATTGAAGGTTTTAAGCGAAGAGGATATAATGCCGGGCTATAAAATCCAAAAAGCAAACTATTACTGCTCACTGCTAGCCTATTCTGATGTTCTAGTGCTTGTCGTTGTGGACGCTCCGTATAAGTCCTGTTCCCGCTGCCAGGCCCTTAAGACAGACATGGAGGATATCGTATCTGGATGTTCTGGTCCTAGTACTCGCGCCGTAAAAGAACAACACTCCTGCATCAGGTCTAGAGCATCTCCGAAGCGTCCCTGTGTTTTCCATGTAAACGCCAGGTTGTTCATGCTGGTCAGCGTGTGGGGATGATCGGCCCCGAGCTTCGTGTTGCGAGTCTCCATCACCTGCACCTCTAGCTTCTCGGCCTCCTCCCACCGGCCCTGGTTCCAAAGGGTCGACGCCAGGTTAGCCATACTGGTCAACGTGTCGGGATGATCGGCCCCGAGCTTCGTCTTGCTCATCTCCATCACCTGCACCTCTAGCTTCTCGGCCTCCTCCCACCGGCCCTGACTCCGGAGCGTCGACGCCAGGCCAGCCATGCTGGTCAGCGTATTGGGATGATCGGCCCCGAGCTTCGTCCTACAAGTCTCTATTACCTGCACCTCTAGCTTTTCGGCCTCCTCCCACCGGCCCTGGTCACAAAGCGTTGACGCCAGGTTATTTATGCTGATTAACGTATCGGGATGATCGGCCCCGACCTTCGTCCTGCGAATTTCCATTACCTGCACAAACAGCTTTTCGGCCTCCTCCCACCGGCCCTGCTTCCAAAGCGTCGACGCCAGGTTAGCCATGCTGGTTAACGTATCGGGATGATCGGCCCCGAGCTTCGTCCTGCGAGTTTCCATCACCTGCACCTTTAGCTTTTCGGCCTTCTCCCACCGGCCCTGTTTGCAAAGCGTCGACGCCAGGTTAGCCATGCTGGTCAGCGTATCCGGGTGATCGGCCCCGAGCTTCGTCTTGCTCGTCTCTATCACCTGCACCTCGAGCTTCTCGGCCTCCTCCCACCGGCCCTGCTTGCAAAGCGTCGACGCCAGGTTAGCCATGCTGGTCAGCGTATCGGGGTGATCGACCCCGAGATTCGTCTGGCAAGTCTCCATCACTTGCACAAACAGCTTCTCGGCCTCCTCCCACCGGCCCTCGTCATAATATACCGTGCCGAACGTGCTGCCTACAAAATCTCGATACCTCTCAGTATTCCCGCCCATATCGCTGAAAACTCTGTCAACGGCTGGGAGATGTACCACAAGATGTCTGCGGAACTCGGGATGATGCTCCTCCTTTCTAACTTGACAGCATGCTGCCAATATATATACCATATACCACCACGCCCACGATTCGCTTTGCTCGCTTTGAACTGTCCGCCACTGAACCAACTTATGCATCGTTACGCCAGGCCAATCCCCTTCCACTCGCTGCAGGAGACCGTAGCGAACTAACAAATCGCGGCATTGCCGGTATAGGAAACTATCCCATTTTCCTCCATTCACAGGGAGGAATCGCCGGAGCTCAATAGATATTTCGTCGGCTAGCCCATCGTCCAGAAGTGGAGTGCCAAGAGCTGCGAGACCGAACATTTCATCTTGAATGATAGTCCCTTTGAATTGCGCAAGAAACCTCAACAGTAGGCGTGGTTGGACCGTGTCCTTTGTAATCCTTTGCAGCGTGGTGTCCCATACCGTCCACACCGTCTTCTTCGTTCCCATCAGTCCCTGAAACTCGTCCTTTTTCAGGAGCTCATCGCGGTGCGTGGTGTAGTCCTCTAGATACTGTCTCAGAGCAATCTCAGGTGGCGCAGAATCATTGCCGATATAAGCGCCTGCAAGATCAATGGCAAGTGGCAAGTATCCAAGCTCGTCTGCCACTTTAGCACAGCGCATTCGGATAGTTTCGGTAACGGCCTCTTTGTCCAAGTCGAGACGTTGAAGAAGAAGTGTCGTTCCTTCTTGAGGAGACATGACACCAACCTCAATGTGCTCACAGCCCCCCGGGATTAGCATGTGACTCCAGTTGTCCTGGCTGGTAATAATAATACTTCCTTGGCCCCCTTTCGGCATTGCCTCCTTAATTCCCCAGCTGAAATCGTCAGCATTATCGACAATAACGAGCCATTCATCATCTATCTCTTTCCTGTCCCGAAGCCATCGGAGCACCCTCTGGAGAGCCCCGTTATCAGCGAGAGCCGACGTCCGGTTCTCGTCTTGGTCGTCCGAGAGTCCAAGCTCTGCAGCACATCTCCTAAAACTAGATCGCACTGCCTCCTCATCGGTCGCGTCAATCCAAAGTATTGGGTTGTATCGGTCCTTTTTCCTCTCCGCATACTTGAGTGCCAGCTGAGATTTGCCTGCGCCGCCGAATCCGTGAATAGTAACAGCATATGGAACGCTTGCTTTTCCGTGTCGTATCTGCAACTTTTCCTCAAGCTCCTCCCATAGCTTAGACCGCTCGGTATAGCTTTGCACGGTCTCGACCGGGACAGCATAGTGACGCTTCACTCCGGCTGGAGAGCCATCAGCAAGGAGACTTTACAGGTCCAGACTATCAAAGTCAGCCTGCGGACTAACTACGCACCTCCCTCTCCAATCTCACGAAGAAACCGTTGCAGTTCGTTTACAAAATCTATGTACCTGGGGTCGTTGGGCCCGCCGAACTTGCAAATATCACGGTGATTCTCAGGGACGGTCAAATCGCTAGCCCATTCTGAATCAATATAAGAGGAATTAAGTGGAACAACCTTCTTCGATTAACATATTTACTTGGACTATTAATGTACTCGGGCTACGCACCAAGTTCGTAAATGGACCCATTGGTCCGTTCACCAGCGGCTTTGTTTCCCGGAAGCTAAAGACTCGGAATTTTCCGTCGCTGCTTTGACCTAGCATTCTGCTAAAGTTCTTCCTTAGTTCCTCTAACTGCCCATTATCATTCTCCGAGTTCAAAGCAGCAAGTAAGGTTGAGTTGGTGACGGCAAATATGCCGGCAATCCGTCTAAGCAGCTCACCCCAGTTTGCCATGTCTGAGCCCGAATGGGGCGTCCCGAAGAAGATGACTCCTCTTGTCGAGTCTCGTATGGTCTTCAGCCAGGCATCTCCGCTAGTTGAGTCCTGAGATATCTTGAGAGCCTAGGAATAGTTAAAGTCTCTGCAATACGAAGAACACGCGAAAAACTAACAAATTTTGTCAGGATACCACCAAGGCTATGGGTAATGAAGATGAGAGGTCGATTTGGCTTCATTCTTAGCAGAATTTACGGTTATAGCAACCAGCCGGATTTGACCTACCGCATATGTCCGTTCATTCGCTAGTTTGCCCAGCAGGCTCTTGCTCAAGGTATAGAGGTTGTCCTGGGAAGAGCCTCCCGGGCTGGAATAGTAGCCAAAGGTCATAACTCGTACATCCTTTACATTCTCGGGTAGTAAATCTCGTGGCCAGAAGACCTCCTGGTTAACAGAACTTTCGGAAACTCCAGGCAGAGTTTTATCGTTTCCTGCAGCAACTCGATTCGCGCGGCGGAGCAACCTGTTGGCTATGCGCTTGCCGATCGGGACACCGCGTTCGGCCGAGGTCTTCGGTTCACATGGCTCGGTTGACCATGTCTTCTGCGGATGGCCACCAAGGCCGTGAACGAAGACGAGACTAGGATGGAAGTCCGATTAGCGACGGCACACTTTGCAAGCAAAGTAGGAAACCCGGCAAGAATTGCATACTCCGCCTTTGGATTGTCTCCGCCGGGATGGAGACAGGTAATCCCTGTATCCACAACCCGGATCTTACTATTCGTCATCCTTCTGCGCAACGAAGTCGTGTTTGCGATCTCAAAGTGTCCCACAATAGATCGTGGATTAACTGTATCTGGCAACAATCAGGCAGCAAGCAAATTGAACTGCGCTGTTTTGGGCCGAGAATTACCCAGTTGCGACAGCAACACGTGATGTTACGTGACATTTACTGTCAGAAGTGCAGCAGCCTTGAGCACTAGGCACAGCTGGCCAGCTATTTTGGGTCACATGACATGACTAACCACCGAGTAAAAAGGCTCGACAGTCACCGTTTCATTTAAATTTTTATTTCTAATCTTTTGAAAAATAAAAAGTAAAAAAAAAATTTTTCTTAATTTTTTTTTTTCCATCAGTTTTTTCTTCGATATTTCGTCCGGAGCACAGAATTTCAGGACTTTCACCTGGTATTCCGCCTTCCATCGTAGTGGGGTAGGTATTTCTAGTCCGGGGTTTCTTAAGGCAGATATTCAATTAGCGTAACGTACGATTAGCAACCCTTACCTTACCCATTGACCCGCTATATAAGCTCAGTAGCAGCGGTGGAATGCGGCAAAAATCAAATGGTGGGGTGTGGGTTCATTCAATTACGGGGTCGCTCTGAACAAAGGCCGAAGATGTTATCGCTCCTCAATTTCTAAACTTAAAGCACCTTCCGCATTGCATATGTGCTCAATTGCGGCCATTATTTATGGCCTACAGTTGACGCCTACCTTTATACACCCGAAACGTCATCGTCGCTCTCCATATCTTTTTTCACTCTAATTCACGAAAGAACCCGCCATCTCGAGGGGTACTATTAGCCACAAAACCTACACACTGCCACTTGAGGGCCGCCGCCTTCGACTTTACATATTTGCTATTGATTTCCCTGACACACCAGCAGCAATGGCGTCACCGTTGAGCTCTCGTAAAAACAATGCGAACGGGGGTGCCCAAGAAAAGGCGAGTCAGATTGAAACGTCGAAGTCGGGAAAGACGAAGACACCAGCTGCAGGCAAAAAGGTCGTTATCCGCCGGCTCCCTCCAGGCATGACGGCAGAGGAAGCCTGGAATATTCTGGGAGACGAGTGGAAGGACGGAAATGGAAAGGTGGATTGGTCGCAGTTCCAAGCCGGCAAAATCTCACATGAGTCAGTTATACATCCATACATGCAAGATGTGAATGCCACACTACATCAAATAAATGCTAACCTATGTCGTCTTAGCCCATCTTTCCCCTCGACGCCTGGACGATGCTACCTGCACTTAATAAGAACCGAAGATATTGCCATTCTATCCGAAATGGTCCAAAGGTCTACTTGGGAAGATGCCAAACGCACCATGAATGATTCTGCCTTGGTAGGACCTCCATACGTCGAGATAGCCCAGTTTCAGAAAGTCCCTACGGCGAAGAGACGGACAGACCCCAGGCAGGGCACAATCGACCAAGACCCCGAATTTCAGGCCTTCCTCCAGGCTCTTACTCAGCCCACCCCCACAAAGGAGCCCGAGAATGAGCAGTCCTTGGAAGAAACAGTTACGGAAGATACGAAAGTTACCACTACACCTCTCGTTCAGTATCTCAAGGAGAAGAAAGCCAACAAGGCTAAAGAGGCGGCCAACGCGAAGAGTGCTAAGCACACCCGCCACGAGTCCCAGGGTGGCAAAACTAAGAGTACTACGGAGGATAGTAAGAAGAAGGGGAAGGAGACCAAAGCTGAAAAGTCTGAAAAGCCGAGCGAGAAGGAGAAGGACAAGCCAAAGGAGCCCGTCAAGCTTCTAACTAAGAAGGCTGCGGTACAAGAGGCTGCGGAAGCTGCGAAATCGGTAGCTGCGCAGACTGCTACCAACAAGCCTGCTGAGGAATCGGCGCCGCCAAAGAGTCGACGAGCCGGCATTGCGGCAGCAGCTAAAATTCTGCAGCGCGACTTAGGTCTAAGCCCTGGTAGTGCTCATAGGAAAGCACGCCAGGATGCCGCCAAAGCAGAGGCGGCAGCAAAGTCCGACGCCGGGAAAGAGTCTAAGGAGAGCAAAGAATCCACTCCGACGGCTCCACCTGCCGAGGCGGCATCTTCCTCTGTGCCCCCATCTACACCTACTGCACCGAAAAGTCAAGTATCCGAAGGTTCTAGAAGATCCCGAAATAAAGCTGCCAAACAAAACAACTCAAAGGAGGACGCCAAGGGTAAGGGTAGTGAAGCATCTGGTGCAGGATCTAAGTCGACGCCTCAGCCCACACCTATTATTCTAAAACGCAAGGACAATGCCGCTGCCTCGGCTCCGGGTGCTGCGGCTGCACCAGCGACAGCTGCAGCGCCCTTGACACCGACGGCGACGCCTCCTACTGGCCCGAAAGCCTCCTCTGGGAAAGCGGTAGCCTCTAGCAAGCCTGCGGCTTCAGCTCCGCAGAAGAAAGGATCATCCCAGCCCTCAGTAACGGCAGGCGCAACACGCGCATTCATCAAACACGCAAACCCCACGCAGGGCGTCACTGATGCCCTGCTCAAACAGGCAATGGAGGATTTCGGCCCCGTCACGTTTGTCGAGATCGACAAGCGTAAGGGGTTTGCCTATGTCGACTTCGGAGACCATGAGGGACTCGTCAAAGCCGTCGCCGCTAGCCCGGTCTCGATTGCGCAGGCCACCGTCCAGGTACTCGAGAGAAAGGAGACGAAGAAGCCCGCGCCTTCCCAACCTCCAAGCGACAACAAAGAGAAGGCGCCCACCGAGACGCAGGCGGATCGCCCTAAGCGTGGAGGCCGCGGTCGAGGTCGGAAAGGAGGCGGGGCCCAGAGCGGGACTGCCGCTGCAACAGGCGAGCCGGCAGCGTCATCCTCGAAGGCGCCGCCGGCAGCGTCGGCGGACGCTCCCAGTCCAGCTGCACCTTGCTGGTAGGATGGTGCGAGGTCGCCTAATACTGCATTTATAGCGTTATAGCTACAGGGATTATTTCTGAATCCATTCGCCAATATGCTCCGACGAGTAAGCAGGACAGAACAAGTTCAACTGCATAGCAACCCATATCCTGTGGTGAACGAGTCCTGGAGACTATGTTGGCAGCCCCAGTGCTTTATCAAGCCACTCGTCATTATGAGCTAGTTCCGGAGACCTCGAGAAGGATCTCTGAAGACAAGTCTGAGAAGGGCTTATGGGAGACATGACGTTCTCGTACATGGATTATCAGTATCATGGTTCAGGGGCTTGCATCCATGTACACTCACGACAGAAGCGTATGTAATTAGCGACTCTCTGATTAGACAGCATTTCTTTGTCTAGTAGCGGACTTGGCAGATGGTTTTGTTCATTGGCAGCATGACCACATTATTATGAGGTGGACGATCCTGAATATTTTGGGGAGCAGTTCTTTGGATGCGAGGCGATTTGAGCTCAGACATCCCGCTCCGTACCCCTGAACCGGATTGTATCACCTCTGTTAAGGAAGGAAGAGTTAATGTAAACAAGAAACGAAAACAAAGAGCAGGAAATCTGATAAGAAAACAGGTCTAAGATAACAGCGTTATCGTGATCCGAAGATCTGAAGGAATGGCAGCTTGACAACAGCGTACAGGTGACCATGTGTCCATTAAGCTGGGACATTCGGGATGGACCAAATAGGCATGGTGATGCTGGCAATTGGTGCTTTCAGGCGTTGCCAGCTGGTGGGCTTTGTCTGGGCCAGGCAGCAGTATGCTGCCTGGGACAGCCTTTTCGACAGAAGATCCTTTGTTACCCAATCGTGTATGTAGGGCGATTGCTTACGGATTAGATTTGTCCATTCCTAGAACATTTAGAGAACCAACACAGAGAGTTACGCCAGATTCCTGCATTAGATTACTGTGACTGCTGACAGGTGATCGTATATTGGACGCCATTACCCGATCCATGCGTCTTCCCAAACGCATTACTGTAGCCTCCGGGGGCGCCTGCGCCCGGTCTTCATATGAGGCTGACTTGTGAACAGGATTGGGGTGCGTAGGCAACAGTGTTTCACCATGCGAACCTCTCAATTTTCGTCATCAGCACAAACACGCGCGTTGTTACCTTTGCGTTAAATTTTTATTTAAGAAGACTTCTGAATTTTCTTCTGGTCATAGTTGAGAAGCCGACGGTTCAAAAGTTCGGATAGAAGTGAGCACGAGAGAAAGACGCCTTATTGCCCTTATTTTAACCGATGCCATCAGACCTCATTTGAGCAAGCTTCCCACCCCCTCACCGGCTCCAAATCATGTCTCTTTGCTCCCTCTGCCTCACCATCCCCTTCTCCTCCCTCCCTCCCGGCCCGGATGATGAAGGCTTCATGCGCATTGCCGACAAGACCGAGCTCCCGCAGCTCCGGTGGATCTCCGGCGTCACCAAGCCCCCCCCAAAGGACCCGCTCGGTTTCCCATGGCACGCCGACCTCGCCGCCCTTGCCGCATCGGCCGCATCGACGGATTGCCCACTCTGCAAGCTCGCGCAAGCGGGCGCGGAGATCTGGATCGGTCACTACCGCGAGGCCGAGAAGAACAACCGCCTCTTCCGGGAGTTCGACCGTCAGAGGGTGCCCGAGGGCCAGCAGCTGTGGCTGACGAGGAGGTTCTTCCCCGGCAGCGTCCGCAGCGGCATCGAGAGGGACGGCTTCGCCGTCCTGGTGCGCGACCCGGACAACCCCGCGACGTCCATCAATCTGCTCACAGGCGTGGCCTTTAGCGTGCCGGCCGAGTCACCGCTCGCGTGGAAGTACGCACTCAGGCCAGTCGAGAGGGACTCGGGCTCCGAGAAGAGCTTGGACGTGGCGGTGGCGTGGCTGGAAAGGTGCGTGGGGACGCATGAGCGGTGTCGCCGCCGGGGACGCCTGGTCGCGGCGAGGGATTTGGACCCGGAAGATGCGCCGCCACTACTGCCGTCTCGGGTTCTCGACATAGGTACCGGCACCGACAATGACAACACCGTCATCAGACTAATCGACTGCACCTCCCCGACCGGCCTGCGCGGCCACTACGCCTGCCTCTCCTACTGCTGGGGCTCTACCACCACCATGACGACGATAAAGGAGTCCTACGTCTCCCGGACCTCCGGCATCCCCCTCTCCGATCTCCCGGCCACCTTCCGCGACGCCGTCGTCGTCGCCCGGAAACTCCGCCTCCGCTACCTCTGGATCGACAGCCTGTGCATTTTCCAGGACGACCGGGACGACTGGGCGCGCGAGTCGTCGCGCATGGCGAACGTATACTCAGGCGCGCGGGTTGTGATCGCGGCGAATCGGGCGCGAGACAGCCAAACGGGTATATTCCACGTGCGGGAGGGGGAGTTGGAGCGGCCGGGGGCGGAGATTGTCATCCCCAATTTTGGGAAGGAGGGCGAGGAGGGCGGGGAGAGGGTAGTGGCGCAGTTGCTCTACCCCGGCGACGAACGGCCCTGGCTGGGTGGGTTTAACACGTCGGAACCGCTGGCGCAGAGGGGATGGGCGCTGCAAGAGAGGGTGCTGGCGCGGCGGGTGCTGCATTTTAACAGTAGGCAGATGTACTTTGAGTGCGACGAGGGCTGCGTGGGGGAAGACGGATTTAGAGAGGAGAGGCGGTATTGCGATATTTACGGTTCTGAACTGGAACCGGGATCGGACTCGGTCGGCGAGAAAGATGAGCGGCGAGGAGAAACCAATGCAGCAGCGGGAGGACTAGGAGCAGGAGGAAGGGAGGGAAAAGGGAGTGGACGGCGCGGCCACGGCAATATCTGGTACCAGCTGCTCTGGGCGTACGGGGGCCGCAAGCTCACCAAGGAGACCGATAAGCTGCCCGCCATGTCCGGGCTCGCGAAGCTGATGGAGAAGCGATACGGCGCAAAGTACGTCGCGGGTTTATGGAGCGACAGCTTGATCGAGGGGCTAGCGTGGCAAGGACTAGGCGACCACGCGCCAGCGTCGAAGTCCGAGTATATCGGTCCGAGTTGGAGCTGGGCCAGCTATAATGGCATCGCGGCCACGGGCCTGCGGGAGGGCTGGTGCGACATGGCGGAGGTCCAAGATTGGCATGTTCGGGTCAAGAATGAGCGGAATCCGTACGGAGAAGTTGCAGATGCGTGGATCCGGATTAGGGGCCCGATAGCGGATTTGCGACCCAGCGGGAAAGAGGACCCCACGGATCACGAGGTCAGGCTGGAGAAGGCGGGCTTGACGCCGCTTCCGAGGATGTGCACGAAGTACGCCGATCCCGAAGATGAGGAGGGGACGGTAGTTATGCCGGATCACCGAGAAGATAGGGCGAGAAGCGGATGGAAGATGGAGGGCTTGAAGGTGTTAATACTTGGGGGTTACTTGGAGGAAGGCGATCAGGGGAACCAGGATACGGAGGGGCAGAAGGATGGGAAGATAGGGGAAAATGAGAAAAGTAGCGAGGAACAGGAAAAGGCGGTAGAGGAAGCGGCTGTGGAAGACAAGGTCTTCCGTTCATTTCATGGTCTCGTTCTTTCGAATGCACAGGCGAACGACCAGGAACCCAGAATGAAGAGGGTCGGGTGGATGTATGTGAAGGGCGCGGAGGGTACGAAGTTGATAGCTGACGAAGAGACTCGGAAGACTGTAACTTTGGTTTAGGATGCATTTCTCTTTCCTTCCCCGCTAGAAAACTTCATGGTTACGGCTATATAGATTAAATTTTAAACCCGTTTCATCTTAGGGTACAAAAATCATTTTATGCCCTTTCCAACTTCCACATGCCCTGACTTATCCGGTGCATTGTTTTCTCTATGCGATTTATCTGGGGTCTTCCCTTGTCCATGTCCCGTACATAATCGTACCAATAATCGCCATCTTTCACGTAGTCCTTTTGTCCTTCCCGCAGCCCAAGGCTTCCACTTCCTATGCCGTTTTCTGTGTCCCTGCTCCCCCGAAATTGCGAGTTCCGATGCTTGTGCCACATTGAAAGCTGATCGCTCTGGGTGTGTCCTTCAGGCTGCCCCCTTCGCATCCCCGGAGGCTTCTCAGATGGTAACGTACTTGACTGGACGGTTGATGCCGACTTCCACCCCGGCGGGACCGGAGCTCCTCGCCCTTTTATCCTGCGAGACAGGAAGCCATTCCGAGGGATACTGTCATTTCCACCACCGACGCCAGATTTCGAGGAGTTCCGTCGGAGGAAGAGAGTCGAGGCCGAGAGACAGGCGCAGGTGATACTGATACCGAGCTCCAGACCCTGTAAAACCCGCTTAGATCTTCACATTGTGTTTAAAAGGTACCGATCAAGTCTGAAGCACTGATCGACTAGAGCTCTTTGAGGATCGACCTTTAGCGCCGATTCTTTGCATCCTGCTGCAGTTCTAGATTATGCATGTGCTGTAGAAGTCGGTTATGCTCGAAGACCACTTACAACTATGTAATGGTATGTTACGTAATGGCTGAAAAATTAGGAATCAACGACTTGCGTGTTTGAAGATCCGCCGGGTTCCAACAGGTAATTTCATGGAAGATATCGTCCCATCGACTCATTCTTGCATAGGCATTGTGATAAGAGCGTTACCCTATTCGCTCTTATGTTGGCAATCCCAAGATTAACCCCATGCTGACGAACAGGGCGCATAGCCGGTAAATCATCTCTGGATATTTCAAGAACAGCGGGAAGCATTCAACAGGTCACACTGCTCTTAATGTAGGCCTTAAAGGAGAAACGACCAGTTTGTCATATGGAGTCATGATATGTATAACGGAGCAGGTTGTGTCGAGTAATCCGTAACAGAGCATTGCGCCTGGATTAAGATACACGCTGAAGTCCCTCATCTATATATTGGCATGGGAAAGGTTATATGACCCTGTAGAACAGAGGCGAAAGGAGTAGCATATGAGGTAACAGTGCTAGCTGTATTTCAGGCTTACTTAAATCTCGTGTTAAGAGTAGGACCCTGTTAACCGTTCGCAAGGCCAAATACGGGGAAGTCTCGATACCGAATTACGAATATTTATAATTTCTCCGGATTTTGTATAGGATGGTACTAAACGGAGCGAAAGGATTATAACTTCTTATCAGGCTTCATTTTCAAGGTTTCGTTATGTTTGTAGACCTTTTCTTAAACGGGTTAGTTGATATATTGGACTCTTGAAGCTCTTTCTTGACGGGAAATTCCGAGCCACGGCTGCGCCGAAAGCGCAACCACAACCTCAAAAATGCGGCTTGATCCTCATGACGTAATAGCTCCCATACAAAAACTAATGTACGAATAGCACAACTCGTCAGTGAAGCTGAAGTTCGACTGTCCCGTCCATTACTTCTCGACTTCCGCTGCACACTGTCCTCAAAAGTAGCATGCAATCGACTTGTTAACTCGGCATAGCGACCAATCTCAAGCTGGAGTTGGCAAGTGGCTGTCTAGTGTTTACACCCACTGCCTAGTCGACCACCCCGCCATTGACCACAAAAACATATTCAGCCCCTCTATACAAAACTCTAATCTCCCTAGTCAAGCACGAGTCGGGCGATGGGCAAAATCTTCATCACGGGCTCCGCGGAGGGCCTCGGCTCGCTCTCCGCGCAGGCACTGGCCAGGAGGGGCCACGAGGTGTACCTGCACGCGCGCAGCGCGCAGCGGGCGGCCGACGCGCGCGCCGCGTGCCCGCAGGCCCGGGATGTGCTCGTGGCGGACCTGTCGTCGACGGAGGAGACGAAGGCGCTCGCGGCACGGCTCAGCGCGCTGGGGCCCTGGGACGCCGTCGTGCACAACGCCGGCGTCATGCACGGCGTCGGCCGCCTGCGCGGCCCCGAGGGCCTGCCCGTGCTGTTCGCCACCAACACGCTCGCGCCGTACCTGCTAACCTGCCTCGTGCATCCGCCGCCGCGGCGCCACGTCTTCCTCAGCAGCGGCATGCACTATTCCGGGGACGCGGCGCCCGCGACGCTGCGGGACCCGGGCCGCCTGCGCTCCTGTGGGTATTCCGACAGCAAGCTGCACAACGTGCTGCTGGCGAACTGGTTCGCGCGGTCGTTTAGGCGGAGGGGGCTGGGGGACGTCACGTGCAATTCGATGGATCCCGGCTGGGTTCCCACGAAGATGGGCGGCGCCGGCGCCCCGGGGGATATAAGGGCCGCCGTCGATACGTACGTGCTCCTCGCGGAAGGTGCGGGCGCCGCCGAGGGCCAGACGGGCAAGTACTGGGTTTCGAGTCGGGAGCGCAGTCCCAAGGCGGAAGCGAACGACGAGAAGACGCAGGATCAGTTGATTGAGAGCCTGGCGAAGATCTCGGGGGTAAAGCCGCCGGAGTGATGCTTCGGAGGGTGGCGCAGCATGGGCTACGAGTGATTCAACCGAACGTGGATGGTGCCCTAGCCGGCAGATAATGCGTTCACGCAGAAGGACATCCGGCAAATGGGCCTAGGGAATGATGGGGGTTTGAGGCATCTACAATATGTGAAAGGTTCCAAAAGCAAACCTAACTGACTGGGCCCGGCCAAAATAGTCGTCAAGTCGGTCGCTCGGACGGAGAACTATTGCCGTACCAACGTGACGGGCTGGCATTTGTTTCTGAACGAGCAAAGGGTTGTATTCTTCCGCAGCCGGGCCTACAGGGTCAATTAGCAGGAGCGGCCCCTGAGCGCTGCGGTCTGTTCAACCATCATTCAATATAAGAGACCGAAATGTCGAGTTATACGGTTCTTCGGCCACTGCGTCCCTCTGGCTGGTGACCGCTTTGTCTGCTGGAGGCGGGGGCTCCATTTAGAGCAGCCGCTTCTAGACTACTCATGACCCATGACGTTAAACCTTCTATAATAAAAGTGGGAGCAGAGCTCAGTAGACCGAAGGTCTAGCGAAGAGGCATCTTGGAGCGATGATGCAAATGGCACAGCACCCCTAAGCGTCTAGCTTAGAGTGGTCGTCTTACCGGGAGGGTTGAGAGGGTTATATTTCTGTTCGCAGTACTTGACTGGGTGCTTCCTCTTCAGAGAGCCGGGTGGAAACCCCAAGCTTAAGCATCATTGGCCAATATTTCAGTCTCGCACCGCGGGTCTGCCTCGTGACGGCTCAGCAAACACGAGCAAGACGGAGCTTCATCCAAAATCGAAACTGAGGATCATAATGGGGGAATACCCAAGTTAAGCGTTATTGGCCAGGCTCTCACGTGTCGGGAACCTCACCGGGATTGAAAAATTTAATATACGCCAGGCATCAAGATCTGGAATAAGGGGACTCTATTAGCAGTATAGTACTCCGTATGTATATGTCATACAAAATGATATAGGATATACTTTATCGCCCTTTTTCCACTCCATCATGTCTGTTTGTAAGATTGCTGACGTAATGGTTTGATTGGCTAAGTGCCCATAGCTACACTGGTTACGATGCTGGGGCTGGCCCTTCAAAGTATATCCGATGCAAATCAAGTGCGGTGGTACCAATTGATGCCCGCCGCGTACCAAGTTCTTTTGGTCCTGGTGACTGGCATGCGCAGGGCACAGGAACCGTCACTTGGGGCGTCGACCGAGCACCTAAGTCAATGAATGATGTTTTAGGTTAGCCCAAGCTTATGGCAAGACATCCCCAATGCTGTTTCGACGATCCTCTGTACATTCTTAAGCCTGGGACAGCCATTAGATAAAACCTGTGGACACCATTACTAGTCGCAAGTTCTGGAGCATGTCTCGAGCTGGACCAAGAATGCCCCCCTGGTGATATATGTGCTTAGGATGCTCGAGCCTATTATCTGTGCAACCGATGCTGAGTAAGGGGGGAGACGACGGGATCGATTCTGCCTTGCATTCCCGTAAGCTACACAACATGTGTGCCAGGCCCAAGCCTCGATGCTCTGACCCGGTCTCACCATACTATTATGCACATGCCTTGGTACGTCTAGAACGGTACATTTCAGTACCTAAATTTTATTCTCGCTTCAAAACTACTAGAATGACGTGCATACAAGCTGACGTCACCAAATTCCTTCGCTTCGGACGGGTCGACAAGCTCAATAATGGTATCAATCAAACAGCAACTGTACGTATTCATAGTAAACTTAAGGTCCCACAAGCCCAAGTAGGAAATAAAGAACCACTGCTGTGAGAAAACCAACCGCCATCCCGTGTCTCTCCGCGAGCATCCTATTGAGATGCGCTTTTGCGTCTCCGAGCCAGAGCCGCTCGCCGACGTCGCGGCGGGCGGAACGCAGGCCCGGCAGCCCATCTAGGCTGCACGTGTTCATCTCGGCCTGATAGTCGTGCGCGGTGCCCTCCCTCTCGCGCTTGTTGTTGAAGAACTGCAGCGTGGGCCGCTCCTCGAAGCCGGCGACGCCAATATCCCGCCTCTGCCTTTGGATACCATCCTCACTATCGTCATCATCATCATCATCACAAGTCTTCTCGCCCGCCGCATGGGGGCCGTCGGCCTCAGACCCGACTATCCGGCGTACCTTAGGTACGCCGTAGCCGCAGCTAGTCTGGACCTGGAAGATGTCGAGGACGATGATGGCGCGCGCGGCGTCGACCTTCTGCAGCTTCATCTTCCGCAGGAAGGGCTCGAATTCCGGGCTGTCCCACTCGATAACGCGGCCCCGGCAGAAGAGGCGCATGATGCGGGGGCTCGAGCCGAAGGAGCAGAACATCAGCGTCGCGCGACCGTTCTCGTACAGGTGCGAGATGGTCTCGCAACCCGAGCCCGTGCGGTCGACATATGCACACTGGTTCGGGCCCAGGACCGCAAAGTTAGCGTTGGTGTAGCCCTTTGGCGAGACATTGACATGTGTCCCGTGAGTGGGCGCCGAGGCCACGAAGAATACCGGCTGTGCCAAGGCCCAACACCGGAGGTTATCGGAGAGGGACGGGAAGAAGGCCACCATCTTGTGGATTATAAGGAGAGCCGACCGTCGATAGGTAAAGGAGAAATATCGATAACTCTGCCTGGTAACGCGAGTAGAACATGGGAACAGAGGCTTGTTGATAAGACGAACTAATATGAAGCACCGGTCAAAGCCCGATTGAACTCCCGGTCACTCAGATGAGTCTTGGCCCTTACCACTCTAGGCAACAATATGCTGTCTTGGCACCTCCGATGCGGAGCAGGCCTTCGGTGGATGTGGGGGTATGGGGTAAGGAGTTGCGGAGTCGCTTGTACGCTTGATTTAACCGCAAGTCTCGGGTCTGGAAGAACCAACTCTGTGCACCGTTAGGAAGACCTGGCAATAGGCTCCTGTGATGGGGGAGTGGCGTAGTCCTGACGGATGTCTACATTAGATGTGACATGAATTGGCCGACCAAGATCTCGATCACAATTCCCATGCTTGTAAATGAGGTTGTCCTCCCCAATGACGGCATTTGATCATTTACGCCTGCCATGTGGCCCAGGAAGCGGGTAGAGATGGTAGTTCCCGTCTGGGAATTCACTTGCCGGAGGGTAAATCGCAGGGCTTACGGGTTGGGATGTCCGAGGGATAGACGCGTAAGACACAATATGTGGTTCTTGGGATGTAGTCTTGTAGTTGCTGTGAGACCTAGATGATTTCGAGCTGACCGGGGGCGGCATCTCTTCAATATATGGTTTTCTGCTAGTGCTTGGTGCTCTGCTTAGACGATGGCTATGTCGATGGGATGACTTGGAACTAGTGTCGTCTTTTTGACCGTCCCTATTTAGTCGGTCTTTCATCCGGTCCTTCATCTGCTTGTCGTCGTGGCCGTGCTTGCTTTTCGTGCGGGTCGGTCTATCACCAGCACCCGACATCATAGGGTCGTCCACAGGTTGAGTCTCAGTGGTATATCGCTGGCGTAGGTCGCTGTACTTGTCTCGCAAGTCGTCGTAGTCGGCCTGGAGTTCTTTATGTTGCTCTCTGATGAGACTAAGCTCCTGCTCTAGTTGTTCGGTGCGGTCACATTGAGCGCGGAAAAGAGCTTCTGTTTCCCGGTGGACCTTGTTGATGCTAGAGACTTCGTGGTCCAAGTCGCGGCACTTCTTCTTGTAGTGTTCGACATTCTCCGTAGCACGCTCTAATGCCTCTTGAAGAGCGTAGATATTAGAGTGTTGTTCCTGATAGTCATATGCTGTGAATCTACGATCAGGCTTTCCTCCAGAGCTAGCTTGGTCGCTAGATAACGAACCAACACCTGAATCCCGACCTGATTCGCGGCTGCGGTAGGATCTGGTACCCCCCAGTGGTGAAGGGGGGTGGCTGGCTCGCTTGCTGGACATCACTGATGGTGCCTACAAGGAATAACAGGGCGTATATAGAGCGAAGGGATCCGATTCGTAGTTGCCGGCGCAGGCAAAAATAGTACTGTGTGTCTTGAGGCCGGCCGCTGCTCTCGGGCGAGGCAAAGCGGAATTAGAAGAGGATGATAAGTGAAGTTAAAGGTGTAAGGGGGTCCAAAGCATATGCAGAGAAGGGCAAGAGTCACCAATTGGGTGAGCGCCGTAGCTTGGAAGTAATATAAGAATATAGAACACCGGTGGGAACAGTATATGATATTGGAACAAGATGGAATATCTTCGAATGAGGTTTTGAGAAAGAGGAGGGAGACATTTTTATTTATGAGGCCAATTCGCAAATGGGGGCACTGCTGCCTTCAGTGTTGAAACAGCTACAGGCAGGTATTGACGGACTATGGCTAACAATCCCTCAGAAGCCGGTACTTTGTATCGTTACTGATATCGTGTAGGTTGGCTGCCTCCGTTTGGCTTGTACATAGGTCCTCATTTTAGGCAGCTCCCCAAGATGACTAGAGGAGACCCCCTCCCGGTCGATGGGTCTCCAGAATTCAGGTTCTCGATTATCAGAAGAGGATACAAAATTCAACTTGTATCTCTTTGTAGAAACACTAGTTTCTACCCCCGGCATGCCTTGTTGAACGCCCCCGGACCGACGTACATGATAGCGCGAGGCGGTGCTCGGCGCAATGAAAAGATGGCGAGAGAAAGTCCGAGTATAAGCGACATCTCACACAAGAATGCGCTGCACCCCTCGAAAATGTTCGTAGAGCTACTACCTGCCAAATCCTCACCGAAAAAAACGTACGAGTTCAGTCAGCTGCCCAGTTTGCCTTGTTGTTTGGCCCCCAATGGTACGCGGTTCGCCGAAGCAGAATATCGCGATGCGCGCAGTGGGATTGTTTTCGCCAGCGTAGAGCAACGCGAGCGACCACTCAAATGCGACAGAGCTCCCAGAAGCTGTGCATCTACGCATCTGCGACTGCGAACTAACCCGTCGCATTGGCGTGCAGATGCCCGCAGGGGTTGACTGACCAGTGGGAGACGTAGTTCTCCCGGATATCCAATTGGAGGCGTCTCGTTGGGTCGATCGTTGAGCAACAAGAATACAAGTACCGATTGGAAATGTTTATGACTCACAGGAGCCTGCGTCAGGTGGCTGCCGAGAAGTTCATGCGTTAGATGCAAGATTCTGAGTTATGATGTCGCTTTCTGCAATTTTCGCACTTTGAAGTCAAATCCCACTCATTTCAATAGACATAATCTCAACCTTGGAAGAGCTCGGGAACCGGGACAATTAGAAACAACCATGAGAATCTCATTGAAACTCGGGATTACCCGGCATCGCATCGCTGCAATAAAACTACCATACCGATATGTGTGGCAAACAGGGAAACGAAACACAAGCCGATGACATTACAGGCAGGAATCAAAATCCTGCAGTAGGTATCAAGTGGAAAAACCACCCACACCCCACTGACTTGTCCCTCTCTCCACAAGGGTCCTAACGGGATCCCCGTCGGCTAAGGTAAGCAGGCAGTACAAGCATGCATACTTGCGGCAGCACTAGCCAAATTCCATAGGGCAGAGCCACGGATACCTAGCACCTAAACCGTAGCGAGGTAAACCTTATCGCTCACCTGCAAGGATTAAGCAGGCAGATGCTAATTCCGGTAGGTACTCTTTAGGCAGCGGCTACTGCACCCGATGGTGATTACTAATAACAGGTGTTTGTAGTAGCTCTGCATGGAGGTGGTATCCCTTTGAACTCTGTCCGCGCATTCATGACCTTGGTAATTGCATGGAAGGGCGCAATCCGCCATTCTGTGGCTGTGCTCTACCCAATCTTTACCCTCGATTTTATCATGGACTACCTACGTAGCCTTGCCATATGACAAACTCACCACACCGCTCGGAGACAGGTTCCATGCAACAGCGGGAGCTTGAGCTTTCTCCAGATTATCCGCCATCAGCGCCGCGCTGTCAGAGTCGTATGCACGACCCGGAGACTACATAGATATTGCATGGAGGTCGGCATAGCACCAAACCGCTCTTGCAACGTGGTGCCGCCAGAGATCAGGTTCAGGATCGACGCAACACACCGTGCTCGTCACCGCTCTTGAGAGTAAGTGATATGCGCCCGTGTGTGGGAGGGGGAATGTGTCTTCTGGGCGACTGCTCCCGCTGCGGCGGATTGGGGGCTGGGTGCGCTGGCTGCTGCGGCTAGGTTTGCCTTCGTCAGCAGCTATGATGTCACCCACAAGACTGTGAGATTGGTGCGAGCTAAATTATGTCCGAATCGAACATAGGAGGAGTCGAGGCCCGTGGGAGGAATGCATTCGCTCCGGGATGATGCGTCACTTGATGCGCCGATTCTATGCTCTCGTCGGTAACTAGGCCGACAGGAATGGCGCTTGAGTACGGACTTGATGGGCTGAATCCGCCCAACTCCCGGGACTTTTGGGGTGGGTATTCCTTCCCATACGAATCTGTGTGCTTGTGGGGAGTTTCGAAAAACGCATATCCCGCGACTTGGTAAGATATGAAATTCTTAGTCAGAACCTATATTCCGCTTCCATGGCGTGTAGGCGGAGACCCTTGCTCCAAGTTCGCTGGATGGCAATGTCTCCGTCCCACCCTCCTTCCACATTTGGAACCTGCTGATGTACCGCGCCAGCGTTCCCGAGCGCTTGTGAAGATAGTAGCCCTTGTCTAAGTGAAAGTATCCTCCCTAATCATGCGTGTGGTATCATAAGGGCTCAGGCCGGATACGGTCTTAAGAATGACCAAATCGGTTTATTCCACATGACTATCAGGGCGCTTTTCACGTGACAAGCGCCCACGACTCGCGATTATAACGGGGCATAGCAGAGTGCCGCTCTCAAATCGCAATATTGGCTATCTACCGGGTATCTAAATATCATTCCTGGGGAAAATAAATCGTGAGTATCAAAGACAAAAGAAATTATGACGTTCCCTGCTCGCCTCCCTTAAAAGTACACCATAAATCGGAAATGTAACAGGGAATAAGGAGTGCAGATGCTGAAGACCAAATGTAGACCGTATGAATCGTTCGACGTTCGATTCGCATGTTGCTAGCAGAACACAGCTTACACAACTTCCCACGCTGTGCTTCCCAATCCCAAAACTACCGAAACCCACGAGAACCAGAAACGTGTCTCATAAAATAAATGCAGCAGAAATACCGCTATCGCGAAAGGGTGGAAAGTGCTGTTGTTGAGCTGTTAGTGGACCCTAACGCAGCTGCTACGGGGCAGAAGCCCCTCGAGATGTCGGATCTTGTGGCGATACTGGTCGATGAGTGCCTCCTTCTTGTCGAGATCTCGGAGTACCCGGTCGTATCCGGTTTCGAACCTCTTGACCATCTCCAGCGTTTCAGCCGACCTCTTCTTCCAATGACCAACCTCCGAAGCCAGCTCCGCGATCTTGCCGGTCGTATCGTTCAACTCCCGGATCTTTGCAGCCAAGGATGTGTTCTCGATTTCCAGGTGATAGATAGTATTGTCTTTCTTTTCCAGCTCGATTTTCATAGCTGCGACCCTCCGGCGGAATTTCTCGGCGTTCTCACCGTCATGTGAAAGGGAGCACCGGAGTTGTTCGTTTTCCTCAGACAGCAGCTTGTTGGCAGCGTTCAAGCGGTGTATCTCCTCCTTGGCATTTCGCAGTTCACATTTTAGGGTCTCGTTTTGGCGGGTCGTGCTCTCGTTGAGAGTCGACAAACTCCGGTTTTCCCGCACGACGGCATTCCATTCATCACAACTTATCCCAGCGCAGTTCTTGGGACATATATGAACGCGGTGGTAGTGATGGCGATCGTGATGATGGTGGTGGTGCTCCCTGTGGCCGTACGAGAACGATTTCGAACGGACAAACTCATACTCCCTAGAGGGTCTTGACTTGACGTCTGTGAAATAGTAACTAGGCATATCCGGCAGTTGAGTCCCCGGACGGCGGGGCGTTAAGTTGGTTCGACAAACTGTCAATATGAACTTGAGGCGGCAGCAGTTCGTTCTTCGATGGTGAACTCAAACGTTGACTGGACGGTGTATGAACTAGAGCTCCTTGCTTCTGCGGGTTTAGAGGCGGGAGCTAAGTAAGTATGGAGACGAATAGGAAATGCAGGCAGGCTTATAGCGGCGCAAGCGCGATGCAGGAAGGCTTGATTATAAGCAGGTACATAGTAGCAGTCACTTGTGATAGGCCTCCCGGTAAGGCTGCATGTGTAGTTTGGTCAGGGGTGGCACGCGCCTCAGAACATATCGTGTGGACCTCACCCTTGATCGACCAGACCGCTGGAAATGGTAACGGGAGGCCTAAATTGTGGCTGCGCAGGAAGTAAGAACTCGGACGGGGATGCCCAGGCGCCCATATTGTCTAGATAATCTGCTCCGATTCCACTTTTTGAAGTCTTACCGAGTACTTTGAGAGTAGGTGTACGGGAGTTCTATGACCGTAGTATCACTTGGAACCTAGCACGCGGTCGTCCAAGGCCGTTAAAGTTGACAACGATGTCTCACTACAAAGGTCACCGGCAGGTGGTCGCGCGGATGGTTGAAAATCTGTGCAGGCTGATTCTGTCGAAATGTATAAACGTGAGTATAGAGTACTCAAGGAGTTTTTGAGTATGTCAAATATGCTGCATATGCAGAACATGCACCTGCATGGCCGAGCCGCGAATCTGGGATCGGAGACGCAGATGTGATGTTATGGAGATGGATACCCAAGCAGCCCAAGTGAAGACGGCATATGGTTGTGATCCACCTAATCAGTGCTAAGAAGCTAATAGGCTTAGTGCACGCACGTGGGCAGCGGGAGGAAGTATACCTTGTTTATTGCATAAGGGTGACGTTCTACCAAAAGAGGGTGGGTGGCTGCGCCCATCCATAGATCTCTGCCATTTGGTCAATCAAGACTAAGGCTTCTCAGCCGCAAAACATTCGAGCATGAAATCCTTCGAAATGCCTATCTTTAGACCCCAACCGGCCATGACGATTCCGGATGCAAGACGCTTCCTTCTCAGCTGGTCATGGATCTTCCGCTTGGTGCCTTTATAAAGAGGCCTCCTCACTCTTCTCACATGACTCTTCTCAGCCTTCTCTAACTTACCATCTCCAGTTTCTTCCTGGTAGCCCAATGCCGCCACCAGCAACATGCACCGAGAATAGAGTCCTACATACCATGTCTGTCCGGGAATTTCTCCTATTGCTGCCACAAGCCGAGGAACACCCGAATGGAGCAGAACCGCCAGGCTCTTCTACCTCACACAGAGTAGCTGCACCGCCAGCAATGACTCTGTAGAATAGAGCGACCAAAATCTCTGGAGCGGACATCGAACAGCATGCATACGCCATTATCTGCCATTCGTTCCAGTCGCCCTCAAAAATAGACAGCTGGAATCATGTTTCTATGAATAGGCATTGCTTATGGCGCTATCCCCCTAAGATCCTCGGTCTGTAAGATCCCCTGCTAGCTGTGGTTTGACTCACATGGCTACCTCTTTTGTATCGCTCTAAACCCGCTCAGCATGTCACTAATTGATGTTTGATTCTGTATGGATGGATCGTACGTCAGAACAATCGTTCTGTGAGTGGCAAAAGCAACTTTAATTCTATGTTTAACTCTGGGGGTATTTCATGAGTCCGGCCAGCCCGTGTCCGTGTCACCTTAGGCCCAAAAATGCGCCTTTCTACTATCTTACAACATTGACATTGATTGAAACTCATATGACACTTCCCTCGCGGTGACATGAAGCTTACGCAGACAGCTTGCTCCTATAACCACTCTCACGATTCTCTGCCGCTCCTCTACACATGTTAGCTCGGACTGTGGAGAGGTAGCAATTCCCTATCCGAGGTTTCAGAGCTTATAGTGCTTGTCGAAGCTTGAGAAGCTACAGAGCCCGTCCTTCGAGGCGCGGTCCGACTTTTGGATTGCGCACGTTCCAGACTCATCGGTCGAGTGCTCAGCGTTGTTGGTACGTGGGAGAGCCAACTCCACCTGTGTCGATGCGACGCAACCTCGCGACTGTCAATTTCTGCTGGATTGTCCTTCGTCCCAAGGGGCTGTCCAGTGCCCAACTCCGGAGTTGGGCTATCCATTCCGAGCTCAGCATGTGTCCTTCTCATCTGCCATGCCGGTGGGCTGCTGCCCTGAAGCTCGGCTACAGCCTGCAGTTTTTCACTGCTCCGTTGGACCCAACCACCCACACCTACTATATTTTCTCGGCGTCTTTGGTTAACCACCTTCTTACGGGAGCGTCGAAAAAAGACATATGCGGCTGCTCCCAATCCCAAGCCGACCAGGAGGCTTGCCAAAAAGATAGTTGTGAGGGCTGTAGGATTATGGATGATCTTACCGCCATTGTCATTCGGCTGCGAGCTTGGCATGACAGAGGAGCTGCTTCGAGTGTCCTCGGCTGCCTTGGTTGGAAATGGAGATGATTCCGGTATACCTGTAGTCACAGTTGATACCGTCATTGACCCTCCGGATAAGGTCAATGTTGTAATTACCGTAAGAAACCTGGTAGGTGGCCCTATTTCGTCCATTGTGTCAGGCGCCTGAACGGGTGTAGCCTCAGTCGTCGCTTCGGTGGTTATTGTGTCCATATCTGTTGTGACCCGCGTTGTGATGGGTCCTGTTGTAGCTGGGCCATTATCTGTTATCATAGGGGTCAAAGGGTGCGTTTCGAGAAACTCCAAATCTTCTTCCCGCCACCGTATCTGCAACGCAGGGCCAACTGTACAATCAGCAAAGACGCCGCTTGTTGGTCCTGCGACCGTGTATCCCCATATACCGCCGCGGAAATCCGTCGTGTCCGAAGTGCACCTGTAGCCACTAGATGAGGCACGAATAAGTCTCCATCTTGCTCTACCTTCGGGGAGTAGGTAACCACCACTCAGGTCGATCGTACCCGTCGACTTACCTTGGAACACAGTAGAAAGCCTGTTCTCCAGCCCTAATGGCGGGAAATTGCTCCTCTGGGATCCTCGTGGCTGTAACCTCGCAGTCGGGCCCTACTTCGAACCCGCTGGGGCAGATCGCCGGTGAATAGTATTGGAAGCCTTTGTCCGCGATATTAGCCGCCCATTGCGGCGGGTTGCAGGACCCTGGGCTCCCTGTCGGAAAAGGGGGATATTGCGATGGTATTTTTGATGTTGTTATGAGCCACGTCGTTGTGCATGGCGGGGTAAACACGGTCGTGAGCGCCGCGAGCGGCGGTGTTGAGTCCATCTCCGTGTTATGGCGCGGTGTTGGTTGTCCTCGGTTTGTATGGTTTTAAACGACGTACTAGCAGACGGAGAGTATGTAGCTTTGCTCTATACTGCCGACCAAGGGGATTCCAACGAACTACATCCAGGCAGCCCAGGTGGAGGCTCTGGCAATGGATACAAGCCTCCAGGGCATGCACGGATCGTGAGCGACGTGGACAGCTCTCATCTTTTTACTCCAGCTCTTATGAGATTCGCCGTACATGTGTTCCCATTCCCAGTCAATCGAGGCCCCTAGTCCGACGTTTCGGGTGGATATGTCACGTTGCGCGGGGAGACCCTGGCGAAGATCAAACTTGAAGGCGCCATCACGATACATGATAGTCGCAAGCATATGGCCTGACTTGGAGCCTACCTTGCAGTCTCCTAAACATGCTGAAGCATAGAATAATCGGCCTTCACTACTTTTCCCAGGATACGCATAGCGGGTACTATACATTCCCGACTGCCAGAAGGCCTCACTGTAGCAGGAGTGGTAATGACCCTAACCCTAAATAGCAATGTACTCCATAAAAGGTCGAACCTATGTGGTTTATTGGTTACCAATGTTCCATATTTTCAAGAGTTCGGACGGAAAACGCGGATACCTGTTATTGTGAAGCCTTCTGGCAGTCGGGGGACATTGATGCGACTGTCATAGGGCATGCTGCCTAGGTACTTAATTCCGAATACGATGAACCGGATCTTTGAGTTAATGTCCAATATCGCGTTGGTATTCACCTCGATTGAGTGATGGAATAGACCCTCGAGTGGCATCCTGATGCCTTCAAGGGGGTAACGCAGCCGCCCAAAGAGGTTCTGTCGCCGCGTCGTTATGTATGCCCGTTGGCGCTTGGTAACGCCCTGAATCAAAGCCCCTCACTCGAAACTTAACGACGAGACGATAATCTCGGGCCGCAGGTATGCTCACCTCAAAGGGTAACGAGCTGTCACGCTGCGAAAAGAAGAGCCCAACCTCAGCTACGACGATCAAACTACGAAGCTTCCCGTGCCTCCAGGTGTGGAACTGCTTTCGGCTCCCCGGCGCCTATCACAAACAGATCGGTAACCTGCCGAGGGGCCTGCCCAGATATAACTGAGGCAGGTAGAAGACGAGACTAGAAAAACAGAGCGACGAATTTTGTTACTCTCCGCCGTGTGTACATATACCGCCGGGCGGCTCGCTGACACAACTGTGCCGCCCGCAGGAGCACAGGGGAGCTTATTACCTACTTAGCTAGGTGCCTGGGGTTGAGCCGCTTTCCTGCGTTGGCAGTTGAGGAGCTGAGACACGTCCAGTCGGCTGCAGCCCCGAAACCAGGTTCAAAACGCCACCAAGCCTTTCCCCCCTAGATGCGGGCAGTTAAACTCGGAAAGATTTACGTCGCTCTCCTAAGGCAAAAAAATAAATTATCTCCTTAGCCTCAGGTTCAGAGGTATGGCAATGATGACGCTTAGAGTGTTTGGTCTGTATGCATACATGTGCGTTGGCCGAACCACACCTTCCCCGCTTCGGGCAGCCGATGTGCTGCTTACTGTGAGATCAAGACTCTAGCCCACGCTCACGACCCCTTGGAGAGGTCAGACCTACAATAGACACTTATCTAGTATACAAGACAATAAGAGAAGCTGCATCGCCCGCGAAGGGAGCAATATGACCTCCCGCTTCTCGTAACAACTCACCAAAACGCGGGGCTTGATATGAGGCTTCTCATGTGCCTGGCCTACCTCAATGCAGCAGGAGAATTCAGCTGTGCCGCGCTCGTACTCCCAAATAGACGCGGTGGTAATCCAACCTGCAGTAACACCCTTCCCCTGACTCACAGCCGCACCTGGCTTTCCTACGATTCGTTCTCATCAACTATCATGTAGCCTGTACAGTCGGGTAACGCCTGGCCATTCCAATTAATACTTGTTGCGGACTTTGCCCTGTCATTGCCTCTCGAATCTTCTACGAAGGGACTATCGAGGCACCATTGTCCAATAATGGACGACACTAACAGATCATGCCTTTGAGATATTACGCCTAAGGTTGCATGAGAACCATTGGCTACAGAACTCGTTCAATTTGGCTTCAACCGTCTAATCACACGTATGACTTATATACACTTTGCCGCACTCAAAAGACGTTATCATGGGGCTCCTTCATCCGTTCATCTACACCCCGTGTCCAAGTCCAATCTCATGGTAAGTGATCAAGACGTAATTCCCGCTACCTCACTTATGGCGGTACAGTCAATAGGGCCGATCCTACATTCTCTCTCCTTCCCCCCCCACGCCAAAAACTTGAAGCTTAGAATAACGGACCGCCCAAGCGGATGTTGACCGTCTTGTGCTGCATGTAGTTTGCGAGAGCCTCCTCGCCGAGTTCACGGCCGATACCGCTCTCCTTGTAACCACCGAACGGCAGCTGAGAAACATGTTAGCAATGTCCGATCGAAATCAGTGAGGCAGAAGACAACCCAGTAAAGACATCTTTAAGACTATCTGGGGCAGAGACGCTTTATACGTACCTGATGGTGGAGCATGTTATAGCAGTTAACCCAGACGGTTCCGGCCTTGAGAGTGTTGCTGACGCGGATGGCCGTGTTGAGGTCGTTGGTGTGGAGGGCAGCGGCGAGGCCGTAGATGCTGTCGTTGGCCAGCTCGATGACCTCCTCCTCGGTCTTGAACTTGGCGATGGCGCACACGGGGCCGAATATCTCCTCCTTCATGATCTTCATGTCAGGCGTGACGCCACTGAAGATGGTCGGCTGGATGAAGTAACCCTTGTCGCCGTGGCGACCGCCGCCCACCTCGATCTTCGCGCCGTCCTTCTTACCCTCCTCGATGTAGCCCATGATCCGGTCGTACTGCAGCCGGCTGATCTGCGGGCCCTGGAAGGTCTTCTCGTCGAAGGGGTCGCCGACGGTGTTGGCAGCCGTCCGCTTCTTGAAGGCCTCGAGGAACTTGTCGTAGACCTCTTCTTGCACGTAAATACGCGAGCCGGCACAGCAGCACTGGCCGTGGTTATAGTAGATACCGAAGTTGACCCAGGAGATAGCTTGCTCGATATCGGCGTCCTTGAAAACGATGTTGGGAGACTTGCCGCCGAGCTCCAGCGTTACCTTCTTCAAGTTAGAAGAAGCCGCCGCCTTCATGATGCTGCGGCCGACAAGGGTGGAGCCAGTGAAGGCAACCTTGTCGATATCCATATGTGACGCAATAGCAGCACCGGCAACCTTACCGAAGCCGGAGATGATGTTGAGGACACCGGGAGGGAAACCGGCCTCCTTAACGAACTGGGCAAACACGAGAGCCGAGAGCGGTGTCTGCTCGGCGGTCTTCAGCACAACGGTGTTACCCGTCGCAAGAGCCGGCGCAATCTTCCAGGCAACCATTAACAATGGGAAGTTCCATGGGATGATCTGACCGCAGACGCCGATCTGTACACTCTTCGTATTAGCGCTTTATGTTATTCGCGATGTCAGTTTCCGAAGACGTACCGGCTCATATTTCGTGTAGTTGAAGTGGTCCGGGATGGTCTCGACGGTGCTTCCCGTTATCTTGTCTGCCCATCCACCATAGTATCTAATGCAGCCAACCACCGAAGAGACATCGCCTCTCGCCATGGTAATCGACTTGCCGTTGTCAAGCGACTCCACGGCAGACAACAGATCAGAGTTCTTCTCGACGAGGTCAGCGAGCCGGGTCAGGTAGATCCCCCGCTGCTGTGGCGTGGTCGCCTTCCATGGGCCGTTGAAAGCTTTCCGCGCCGCTGCTACTGCAATGTCGACATCCTTCTCTGTGGCTTCATGAACAGAGCAGATCACCTCTTCGGTGGTGGGGTTGATGGTCTCGAAAGTCTTCTTGTCGACGCCCTCAACAAACTCGTTGTTGATGAACCTGGAAGCAACAAAAGTTAGATAAAAAGCATTGAGCCGAAGTGGTTCTCAGAATTGACAGTTATTTAGTCAATTTTTGCGCGGGACGCCGTTCACTTACAGACCAGTGGGTTGCTGGTATGGGCCAGTAAGTGGCGTCTTGAGCTCAACGGTCAGAGGCATATTTGCTGTTTTATGATTTCAATAAGGGTTGGTAAAAGTGATGGTTATTGAAACAATTTCTCTGGTATCTTTTTGGAATATATAAGGAATGATGACCTTGGGGCGGGTAAGTGGTCAAGAGGCCGATGTAATGCCTCCAGGCCAAGAGAATGGGAACGTTGGATGTCTTTATGACCCGAAGCTCAAAAGCGGGGTTGTGCCGCTAAAGCCATCTCCAAGGGGGCCTGCGGGGTACAGATGGGGTAATCTGAGTGGAGAGCCCCGTAGATCGGGTGCAGTAGCTCCCCCGAGAATACCCTTCGTCCATTGTCTTGTCACCTCTCATATGCCCTGTCGGAGCTTGGGCGAGACATCCATACGCCTCATTCTGTGAGAGCTACCTATTGCTGGTTATAGTCATTGTTAGTGTTCTACTAATATTTTCGTAACAGCCCTTAAGCTCCTTTTGACGCGGGAGTCAGAGTCACCTAGGTAATGTTGGTCTTTGTCGTCGGTGTGAATTGCTGTCCCATCTGGAGCTTATACTTTGGCTTGCCTAGTCGCTATATCGTATAGCGAGGTCACCTCGGCAATTATAATGTCTAGACAGGGATTTCAATAGGCAAACCTTTCTCCACTCACAACCAGAAATACCTATACAAACACCCAAGCAAACCCTTATCCAGTCGATTTTGGCTCTGGTGGAGCACATTGACGGAAGTTGTGAAGCAGGACCATCGTACATGCGATCACCCGCCACTCGGCATGAGAAGCCACTTCGTGTTTCCCCAATACACTCAACATACGGTACATATAGCGACCAGTCCAGTGCCCAAATGATTCAAGGTTGGTGTATGGAGCCATCTAGTTCCGGCATCCCACGGGCCGCGGCAAATCGTCCTTCATCGGGTCCGAGTCCCCTGGACATACCAGTGATGAATTGGGCCACTCGAGATCTCCCTTTCCTTCCGTTCGCCCTAAGCTCGGCTGGTGGGAGCTAATCACAAGCGATCGGGCAACATGACTGAACATGCGGTATAATAGCAACGGAGCAGGACGATAGATACGTCCATGATGAATCTATTGAAGTTAGTGGATTAAGCTTGTCAGTCGATTTTTCGAGCGAAATAAGCATTAGTAATGGACCAAAGGCGGATAGATTGGTGCTGGGTCTCCGTCATTCGTACAGGGTCGACTCGGCGATATACCCACCTAGGTGGTTGACAAAAAAATTGATAGTGTCACTCCACAACTCAGAACTGTGGCACTATCAATTTTTTGTCATCCACGCTGCCCACCAACCCCCTTTTCATTGCCCCTCACGCACCGAGACATGCACCTAGCCCCAAACATGATGGCGAAACCTTAGATGCCTCATGTTATAGCTTAGCTGACGGCGGTGGCGTCTATGTGTATCATTCCTGTATGATTCGGCTCGAAGATAATATTTTACCAGGAAACGTCGGTGCCTTGGTGAATTGAACAGACGTCATCGTCTCGGGTCAAAGCGAAGCGAGCGGGTGCTGTGTGTTCAACATCTAAACCCAAAAACGTCGGACCCCAACCCCAACCCATTTAACATCTGTATACGGCAAGGGTAATAACACGACAAACAGATACGTATTCGTCATCACGGCCTTCTACAAAACACGTCCTGGCTGTGGTTTCCTTTCTGACCATGGATCATTGCCTCTCGGGGCGGGGAATAGATGTGCCACCGAGACCACTCGATGGACATGCCAGTGCCGCGGAAAGTTAAGTTCATATGCCAAATCGCCCACCTTCTTTACCACCGTAAAGGGGCCGGTTCTGTGCGGCGATCATTTCCGAGGTGGTTTGCCAGGCAAGTGGTATCCTTTATGGAGACGAAGGAACACTTCGTTACCCACGGCGAATTGCAATGGGTTATACTTCGAGTCGTATCTGATCTTTGAGACCGCTGCTGCGAAATCGATCGCAGCTTTTGCCTCGCGCTGGTAGAGAGAACGCATTGTCTCGAAGTCGGGAGACGTCTCGGGTACCTCCAGGACGCTCAGCACAGATCGGGGCTTAAATTCGACAACCAACTCATTCGGCTACGCCCTGTAACGGTGGAAACGGCCTGGTTGAAGTTGTGCTTGGAGAGTGGGGATGATGTCCACCCATGGGACGTCGGCGGCGGCGATATGGTATCTTAGCGCTATCTCCACATCTTGATTTCGTCTCTCGTCCTGTCCATTCGTCTGGGGAATGATAAGATTCATGGCAACCGACCACCAACGGACCAGCCGGCCAACCTGCACAGCAAAGAATGCTTCAACACTCAAGGCTTTACGGCTAATGGCTAGTAAAGGGCCTACGGCATTGGTAAGGCGCTCAGATAGGGCGTAGTTGCAATCTTGCCCGTCTCCGGCTTAAGCAGTCGCGCCATCTTAACGGGGCCCGAAATACCTACTATCCTGGTACCTATCCAGATCCATCCGACGGACGGGCGAAATAACAGCACCTCCAACAACTCTTAGTAACAGGTAATTGGCGCGTTGCTTTAAACAAAAGCTGGAAATAGTTTAAAGCATTATTAGAGGTTCTTCGTTGTGAGGCTACGCTTGGGCAATAATATACAAAAGAATATTAAATGTACTGCCATTTCGCTGTCCGTCAAATGTATGCATGTTTTACCGGCAGGTTCATATTGCATACCTTGTAACGTTAGGTGCTATATACTTCATATAAAAATTTGATCTCATATAATGCGAATGTAGAATGCTTGTTCGATAGTTGGGGAATACTGCGACGTAATGGCAACCGATCTCATTTTAGCTCTTTCAATTCTGCTGTGCCAATTACATAATGTGGATGCTGCATAGAATTATGACTGTAACAGGTTTCCGTCACCACGTTATGACAGTATCAGGTAAAATTGTCCTTTTGGATTGGCGGCAGCAAGGTGGTGCCTGTAGTGCACTTACTAAGTATATTACTTCGTAGAAAGTATAGCTCCCAAGGCATTATAACTTGGTGGCATTTTCAACAAGTACAGAAGTTGCTCTGTATCTCGCTATGGACTTTATTTATACGAAGCCGGGCTGAGTTTAGGGGAGAGTGTTCGTAAACATTATGGGAGTCGCTCTCTATCCTCATGAAATGTGATTTTGGATTTGCAGCGTCGCTTTTCAATTTCGGTGGGGTCTCTTTCGTGGTTCTGTGTATCGCAGTGATAAGATAATCTTGGGGCTGGAAATAAGGGCATCCTTATCGATCTGTCCCTGAAATTTCCTTCGACGTCAACAACCCTCCGTTAAGATAGCGACGTCAACGCAATCAGTGTCCAGTGGTTTCCGTATCAATGTTATCCTCGTCGCATAGCTGATATTTGTTCATCAATGGCTGATGTCGCGGATGCCATCGCTGCGGCGTCGGCCCAAGCAGCGATATCATCGGCTGCTACCGCTACAGCCGAGACGCCTCCGACGAGTACGTTATATCTCCTGATTTGTTCACTATAAAAGAATATGGGAGATGGGCTATATCGCTCCAGCAAGGACTATGGCCATCAAGATAGCCTATAACTGTAGCAGGTACTGATCGTAGCCGGATAGGTCCCCCGATAAAGCACGAACCGCCGGCAGAGGATGTTATGATAATAGACCCGGAACGGCCGCAAGAACAACCGCGCGAACCACTACAGGGACCATTCCATTCGACCCTTAAAAGGTCGCGATCGCAGTCAACACATAACGATGCTATTGGCGAGGACCATTCTCCAGACGAGAAGCGCTTAAAGACCGAACCCGTCGAAAATGATATCGTTGACATCGCAAGCCTCGTTCAACAAGCTGAGGCATCTGTTATGCAGGAGCTCATGCCAGAACACAATCGTAACGACATATCTCAAGGTATCCCTAATGTTATCAATGGATCCCAGGTCAAACCAGACAACGACGATGTCTCCGAGGATGTTCTCAAATCCGTCGACGAATCTTATGTTCAAGACGATGACAACGGTCTATCCCAGGATATTCTGAATGCGATCAATGAGGCTCAGGTTGAATCCAGCCGCCAGCAGTCAGACACACAGACCGGTGAGAAGACCCCACCGGATACTATATGGAGTAATCCAGCCTACTACACGCGCCGGAAACACATCATACCGGCTCTTGGCAGCCTGGTAAGCCGTACATGCCTTTCTTCATATCATAGCTGAGGGCTGATAGATTTCTAGGCTGTTGATATCTTGATAGCTTGGTCTGAGCAGTCCCTGGAGGATACGATGGCGGTGCTAGGCGTTGGAAACGATCCGGACTCTGAGGTCGTAAAGGAGTATGCGGTTCTCAAGTCTTACTTTGACGCTCAGCGACGCTTGCTCTCTGATGACCACCCACTCTTAGACGCCCAAAAGTTCAATCTCGCGAGGCAGGGCAGGGAGGTCATCAGGATAGTTAACCTTGCCACATTGTGCGCAAGCGTATTCAGCACCAACGAAATCTGCTGGGAGGAACTTAATGAGCAGTTCCTTAACGTTTTCGTTGCGGAAGATCAAGCCCTGCCGCAAGATGCAGCTGAATTATTTCTCAGCTTAAAGACCCAGATATACCTGGCAACACTGGAAAGTGAACAACAGAAGCCGAAAGACGAGGTGCTAGAGGGTTTATTCACAACGGATCTCCGAGGGAGGTTACAGGCGCACCATCCCAATACCCCTCTGAATGAGACCGAGACTCGGTTCATTGCGAACGCTGCTGCTCGCAAGGCCATGTTGCTAAACGAATCAAATGACCCTAACAACATACGTACGTGCATGACAAGGAATTAGCTCTATGGGTATCTAACTTCACACAGAGGCTCTTAGCAAGCAATTTAGCTATGAGGCGTTTCTTGATAGCCTGAACGTGTTTGTTAACGATAATATTGAAGCTATCAAGAAATCGGCCACAGCAGCCATCGAGATGGAAATTCCGACTGAAAGCAACGAGCGAAGCGAGGGGACGAATGGCAACGGACTTGACGGGGTTTTTGATTTGGACGCTGTTATCGCCGAAGCCTCGAGGGCTGCTCAGAGTGCGGTGGAATCAGCCAGCGGCGATGGCTCCTTCAACCATGGCGACCTGTCTAGATTTCTTGCTGAAAATATTTCTAGAGCTGCTGAGCAAGCTAAGGAAGCATCTTCGGGACTGGAATTGCCATCGGCCATTGCTTCTGCGGCAGAGAGTGCCTCTAGGGCTACCATGCTTGCGCTCCAGAGCATTCAACAGAATAAATACCATCCTACCGCGCCGCCTCAATCCGTCAGTAAGCCAGCCCTCAACCCCAAACGCGAAACCCAGTTGCTGACTAAATTCAGCTCAAACTAATGCTACGTCGTCACATGCGAACTATCATTCTCCGCATGCACAGCCACAGGCGCGATACTACCAGTATCATCAACAGCCAAGCAACAATACACAGCATCCATATTCAACACAGACCGACGCACTTCCACCCAATCAGAGTGACACCACGCCGGCCCTTTACGAAAAAGCACGACAAGCTGCGGCTGCGCGATCCTCAACGCATGCACGCAGGGAAGGCACTCATTCTACTAGGAGGCCTTGGAGTCCTGAGGAGGAGAAGGCACTGATGATGGGTCTTGATATGGTCAAGGGCCCTCATTGGTCTCAAATCCTGGGCCTTTTCGGTCCCAACGGGTCCATGAGCAACATCCTCGCCGATCGGACACAGGTCCAACTAAAAGACAAAGCAAGGAATCTGAAGCTGTTCTTCCTCAAGACGAATTCGGAGATGCCCTACTACCTTCACTGTGTTACGGGCGAACTGAAAACCCGTGCTCCCACACAGGCCGCACGGAAGGAGGCAGAGGAGAAGGCGAAGTCGGAAGAACAACAGGCACACATGAACGGCGTGTTAACCTTGGCAGGTGGGCTCCAGAATCACGCGCCAAAGGCCACCCCAGCGGCGGCGGCGACGGCTGCGAGTCGTCTTGCTACCCCGGGACAGCCAGTGTCTCATCCGGTTCCGCAGCCGGGACCTCAGAGGGTATCTCACCCCCCTGTGCAGCCGCCCACTCACACGCCCGCGCCACGCCCCCCTATGCCTGCAGCTCAACCGGTTTATCTTCCTCTTCCGGCTAAGCCGCAGCCGTCGCCGCAACAACCACAACAGCCTCAGCAGCAACCTTCGCAGCAGCCTTCGCAACAGCCTCCGCAGCAACGCCCGTTACAGCAGGGTCAACAACAGCAGCAGCCACCACAACAGCCTCAACCCCAGCAACATGACCCACACCAGCAACCACACCAGCCGCAGCAGCAGCGGCATCAACAGCAGCAACAGCAGATACAAAAGCCCCAACCCGATATCAAATCATCGCTAGCTGTACAGCCACAGCCATACCCACGCTACTCGGAACAGCAACCGCAAGCTCAAAATCCTCAACAGCAACAGCAGCCATCGCAAAGCCAATCTCAATCTGAGCCGCAACAGCCTCCACAGCCACAGTCACAGTCACAGCCACAGCTCCAGCTCCAGCCCTGGCGAACTACAGAGGCTGCTGTAGCGCAAAATTCACCGATAGAAACGGTTACGGAGCAAGCATTAGGTGCTAGTCTGAAAGAAGAGGAAAGCAGTCTTAGTCGAGAAGAAGACGCACTGTTAGACCTAAAAGCTGCCATAGAACGAGAGACGGCTAACGCACTGACTTCGGCGAATGGGACGTTGAATTGAATGAAGGCAAAGCCGACAAGACGAACTCGTTTCGGCATCGGGGATTGGAAAGAAAAGGGGCGATGACGACAAATGTCGCCATGCGTCGCGGTCACAATTTTTATTTCGTCATGTTTGATACCCATAAAAGAAAGCATCAGTCAAGGATAACATGGGCTACTTAGCCGTTTGTGTGGCGCTAATATGCCGATTCCGTCCGGTAGGGCTGCAGTAGATGCAGGAAACAAGGACCGTTGTCGTGACACGGTACACAACATCTGCTTCAGGTCATTGGATGTCGAAGGCCGCACCAATGGCTCCAATATTCAGCCGTGACACAACAACTTCGCTTGTTCGCCCTGCTGGATCTTGACCGGTAGATATTCTCCGGCAGACGGGTAGAGACTGGCATGATCTGTAGATATCCGTGCGCTCGTCCTCGAGGCCTGGTACCGACTATAGGGGACGCTCAGGGTCAAGTGTCCTCGTTCAGATACAGAGCGTCATCCGTGGAGTCCTATAGCGTAAGCTTGAAATAGATTTCGCGAGAGCTCTTCCCGAATCAACGGAGGCTGTCAAGCCGTGATTGCCTGAAGGTAGAATTTTGCGCCTAACCCCTACTTTGAATCATCAAGCTCAGGGAAGTTGCCAAAGTGGCCAGATATGATCAACCTTTTCATAGTCTTCATCACTTGCAGGGCAGATTGTGGCTCTCGGCTGAGCTTGCCGACTTTAGCAAACGGCACGATATGAGTAATGACCTCCCTAGCACTTCAGTATCACTTGAAGTCTGAATCACAGTTGTTAACGAACTTACTATGGATGCCGCCGATCTATCATACAGGATGGCAGCTGCTGACATGCCTTGTAATACCTTGCCGTGTGCCTAATTTGTGGTAATCTTCCGCCGGTGTTAAGTTTTTATCTCACGGGGGCTATTCTGATAATGGGTAGTACCTAAAGGTGCTCCGGGTGTTTGACAGGAACAAGCTGAAGTCACACACCTCAGCGAAATCCCCTGAACACGTCATGTTTGGCAGGTCGTAGTCGCTCTGTAAAACAGACCAGTCCCCTGTTTGGGTTGCTGTGACTAATCTCGGCCCTCCTCTCTACAGTCAAAACCAAACCTAAAGTCAATTCTCGGCCATTTGCTTGTTTTCTATCATGGCCAACGATCCTGACGATCCGCAGTATATGAGCACCACCGAGTGCTTAGCCATGTGGTTATTCGCTGACCCGAAGAGACCTAAGCCCGCGTGTAAAAAACGAGGCTGCAAGAGGAAGCAATGGAAAAGGCCGAGTAGACATGTACCTGGGCAAGACTCACTTTATTGCGACAAGCACACGTGCGTTTACGAGGATAAGACCTCGCTTGGCGCGCGGTGCACGAACTCCGCAGTGAGCGGAGGTTATTGCGCAGGTCGTAAGTATACATGCCTTTCGCTAATGTCATATTTCCAGAGCAAGAATGAATAGGGGGCTTCTGCTGACCACACCCTTGTAGATACTTATTGTTCCGTTCCGAACTGTAACCAGCGTAGAACAGACCCTGATGTCCCCTTTTGCCGCGACTTTCGTAAGTTTATCCCGCCGGTCACCATGGTTAGCCGACAACACCGCCGATGCTGACCCCTTCTCAGATCAGTGCATAGAGGCCGGCTGCAAGAACGTGCGGCGGTACAGCCAGGCCACCAACTCGTACGGTCCTTACTGCGCCGACCATGCCTGCCAGGAGGCCTCGTGTATGGCGGCCAAGCGGAAGAACAGCGACGGGTGCGATACGCATACCTGCAAGGGGCAGGGGTGCCACATAGCCGTCAAGGGGAACAGCAGCGACCCGAACGACGCGGACAACTTCTGCGGTGTCCACCGGCGGTGCAAGAGCAGCGGCTGCGGGGACCGGGTGCACGACGACCCCGTCAACCGCGCGGGGGTGCGCTGCTACCGGCACTACTGTGCCAGCGGGGCCACGGACTGCGGCGAGGAGCGGCTGGCCGACGCCGGGGCCACGGTGTGCGCGCTGCACAAGTGCAAGACGCCCGGGTGCCTTAAGCCCAAGAACTATATCGGCGGCGGCGGCGGCGGTGGAACCTACTGCAAGGACCACGAGTGCGCCGTCAACGGATGTGACGAGAAGAGATACGGCCCGCGCAAGCACTGCGTCGCCCACGTTTGCAGGGCCGTCTTCATGGACCAGGTTGTCTGTGATAGGCCTGGAAACATCGACAACAACGGCCGCTGCTCCAAGCACGTCGAATGTCCCGAGGACGGCTGTCGCAAGTATCGCATGATCGTTAACGGCAATATCCTGGCCAAGTGCGAGGACCGTAAGTCTTATTAAATGCACCTCTTCCCGTCACCCTGCCTGTCCGAGAATCTCGGAAGAGTTCTACCCTCCTTTCAAGTCGTTCTTCCGTGACATCACCTAGCGTTGGATCAATCGCATACCATTGACACTGATTAACATCCGGCTAGACTTGAAAGACCGGTGCCATCAACCGGGATGCGGCAAGGTCGCCGTCGCCGGCTCCGAAGCCTGCCGTGAGCACATCTGCGGACTGTATGGGTGCAAGTACCCCAAGAAGATGCCGGGCGACTACTGCGCGTCGCACAAGTGCACCGAGCCGTCGTGCCCGAACCCGCGCGACGCGGGCCTGGGGGACCTGGGCGCCTCGCTGCCGATGCCGCTGCTCCTCGGCCTTATGAACCAGCTCTCCGCCGGCGGCTTCAACGCGTCCCTCGCCGTCGCCAACGCGACTGAGAGCACGCTGTGCTCGCGCCACCGGTGCCGCGCCAAGGACTGCAGCCAGAAGCCCGCCAGCGACGCCGCGCTGTACTGTTCCCGCCACGAGTGCCTCGAGGACGAGTGCAGGAACGAGGTCGCCAAGGACAGCAGGTTCTGCCAGGAGCATGACGACGGGGAATTTGGGGGAGCGGGCTATTGGGGCGGCGGTGGTGGTCGGAGTATGTATAGCGGGAGGTGGCCTATCAATCGGAAGATGGTGAGGTGGTGAAGGAGTCGGTGAGTTGTTTTGGTGGATTGCTAGATCCAATCATGCTTCTTAGGCATTGTGCAACGGGGCAACTGGGGATTTTTTGGCGGTGTTACTGTATACCATGGGAAGGACTGTGAGTCATGTAGGGCTTGGTTATGGCTCGGCCGTTCGATGTATCATGTGGGCGTATTTGATGAATTAGTTCCATTTGAGTTCGTGCAGTCCTATACGGGGCTTAGCTCTATGTATCTACACCCACAATCCAATAAGCCCCCAAATCTCCCATCGCACTTGAATGAGCCTGCTAAAAGGGTTCCTCGATAGATTCGCTCGGGGGCGAAGTGGCGTTGCTGCTAATGGTACGCCCACCCTTTTCGTCGAGCAGAAGACCGCGACTAGATGTCATCTCGACAGGTGCTATATTCTCCTCGAATATCCCTTTTGCGACCTCTTTTGCGTCGGGACTCCAAAAACGAATGCCCCTGTCTTTGCAGGTGACACGGGATGCCCTGCCCAGCCCTTTGGTATATTTTTGGAGCTCCAAAGCCGCGGCGTCGAGAAGCTCTGCAGAACGGTGCTGGCAGCATTCCAGTAATCTCCTTTAGGGTCGTGAAGGCAAGTATCAAATGGCCACTCTTTCATAAACCAAGTTTCATTGTCACTCAGCTGAATGGAGCTCTCTCTAAGAGTATCCAATGTCGTGCTCTCCCTTGAAAGAATATGCTCAATACATGCGCTGTGTGCGACGAGCAATGACCGATCTGGTGGAATAATGTCACAGCCACACTTGCGACCGAAATCCTTGTCCAGGGGCTCTAACACTTGTCCTAGACCGTTGCAGAACCAGATCGTGTCGGCTCGTTGCACCAAACAGAGCCAGGAATGACTCTCTGGTGGCAGTCTCAGTTCTCGGAGCGGACTCCCGGTTCCAGGCTCCTCGATCAGGTCCATTGTTTCGGGACCGTAGATTCGCAACCGTTTCGGTTTCTCACGGCCCTTGTTCGTAATTGCCATGTTGCTGGTGATTTGGACAAAAAGTTGGCTAAGGGTGATGTTGGGAAGAATTGACAGATCACCCTGCATGCTCAGTGCTTCGCGAGCAGCAGAAGATCCGTCTGTTGATGGACTTGCGAAAGGAATAGGGTCGTTTGAAACCTTGTTATCAGTGACATGTCGGTACCAAACGTGACAGAGATGCAAGATCCAGCTGAGCTGAGGGACGAGCCAGGCAGTTTGACTTGCTGCGTCGTAGATAAATGCAACATGGCGAGATAGTAACCAAATAGCCTGGTCGTAATGTGCAGGGGGAGTGAAGGTCTTAATCGTGCTCCTGGGTTTGTAAATCAAGTTCAAGTTGCTTTTGAGAGTAATGGGAAGGATATCCCCAACACCAACCTCACCTCCCATCGCGAGTTCATCAAAACATACGAGTCGTTCTTTTTTTTTCAAAGCCGTCCATTGGAGGTCGTAGTGACCTTTCGTGGTCCCCAATAGAACATTCACATGCTCCCTCCATCCAAGGAAACACTGCGAGTCTTCAAATATTTCACTGTCCTTGACTTTCAACCAATTTCCCTTCAGAATCTCCAACTCGTCTGGGTTGATGAGTGAATTGTCTGCAACCTCAAGATGCCACTGTATGCTGTTCGTCATCAAGTCTTGGGTGACTGGGATCAAAGCAGTGAAGAAACCAAGAGCAATCAGTCCGCCGGGCTTCGTCACCTCAAGCTGGCTGGTTGAGGGTGGGCCTTGAATCCAGAAATAGTTCGTTACGGCAGCGAGATTAACGAGCATCGCGTAGGGTAGTTTCAACCCAGCACCCCAAGAATGTCTTAAGGGTTTCCACGCTACGACCGCTGACTTGAAAAGCTTCACCCAGCAGTCATTTAGGCCAATATCCTTGTCTGTCATTTGCCGCAATGGTTCCAGGGAGAACCCGACTATGGCCGCCTCGTCACCGATCCCAACCTCCAAAGACCTGAAACCCCTTGATTTGAACACGGAGGAACGAGGAACCCTCTGCTTATGAGATGCTTCTGGGACAGCTCTCACAGCCTCGCAGAGCCATTGCATAGCAGCTATGAACTCGATAGGGAATCGGGGTCCTTGGACCAGTAAAGTCGCGCAGAACCGTGACACCCTTTCAATTCTGACCACGCAGGAGCCGCCTTCAAGTCGAATGACCGACCCTTCAAAAGCATCAATCGACTTGGCTGTTGAATCGAAGTCTACATGCTCGAGCACGGCTGCCACAGAATCGAGAACCTTCCTGGCGGTATCACCAAAATGTTCCTCCATATACTGAGCACAGGTTGCTGCTTCAAAGGCACCATCAGAGCCAGCTAAAACTACGAAATCGCTCAATCCAGCTCGTAATTTGTCACGTTCTTGCACTTCGAGATGGTCTTTGTCGAGAAAAACAGAAGGAATCTCCCATTCGAAAATGATGGCCCTGACTCTGGTCCTCTTGCCTATTTTTTCGCGGCGATATTTCAACCGGGACCCAAGGCTATTTAGCCACTCGGCATGGTTAGGAAGGTCTGACGAGGTTTTGCTAATGATTTGTGCAGTTTTGATGGCATCCTCGAGGTCAGTCATTTCGTTTGTCCTCGAAAACCTGTCCCCAAGGCGAACTGCAATGCTTTTTAACCACTCCTTCCGATCTGAAAGGCGGAATGATGCGGTATCAGTGATTTCTTCGGTCTTATCCAACAAGAGCGCCGCAATCCCGTGCCTAGATAAACCGATCTCATCAAGTTCAAGTATCCAGTCATACTCGCCTTGAGCAACTTCAGTGAACCGTTTGGCAAGGAGTTTCCGGACAATGTTGACGTTCCGAGTAGATAAAGCAGCTGAAAGCGTAGTAGGAGGGCTGACGAGGTATTTCATGCTTGCTCGAAATACGTCAAAGGCTGGTTCTCGAGCAAGAGACGACACAACTGATTGAAGATGAGATAGGTTTTGCTCTCCAGTCATAAATCTCGCCCCCTTTCCTCCTTCATCTTCGTCCTCTTCTTCCTCTTCATCATCATCACTGTTTTCTTCGCCTTCAAGGCCAGCCATTTGGCCATTGCGTGAGTTCTCAAGCGGACCTCGCATTCCAGCAACGCTGGAAGCCAGAAGTCTGATGCTCCCTTGTTCGGCAAGAGACTTCAAAAGAGCATTCAAGCTGTTCATTCTATCCACTCGTTGACCAAGAAATTGGTCCATCTTGTCAGCATCTTGAGGGTTTTTCATCAAGCTGAAAAGCTCCCACAGCTTTTTGGTAACTTGCTGTCTCTGTGATTTACTTCGGAGTATCTGAGTAATTGGCAAGTAGGGACTATTATGTGCGTGGAAGTCGACAGCGTTGAAAAAGTCCTGTAGCAGAGCATTATGCCTTTTGCAGAACTTCTCCGAGCTTAAGCTCTCAATTGATTCCAAGTAGAACGGTCGTAGCACAGAATCGTGATATAAGATGTCAACAAATTGCATCGCGGCATCCCGACTCGGTTCGTTGTGATCTGAGCTCAAAGATGAGGTTGTGTTGCGAGAAGGACCCAATATTGACGAAGCTTCGGAAGCCTCTGATTCGCTGTCAGATATAACCTCAATGTTACCGGAAGGCATTAGTTCAGCCTGCGTAGGTGGATAATGGAGTGATTCGATATTCTGTCCCGGGTGTTGTCTCTTCTTCAGCTTGGGCATCAGCTGGCCCCATTGCTCTGCCGAATCCTCCCTCTGCCTGCATAAGGCGAGCGCGAAGTTCTTCATGCTAGTAAGTGTCTCGGGATGCACCAGGCCTAGTACCTTCTCCCTCAGCTCTAGCGTCTGCAGAATCATCTTCTCCGCCACTTCGTACTTCCCCTGGCTGCTTAGTATACGTGCGAGATTGTCCATGCTAGTAAGTGTATCGGGATGCTCCGGGCCCAGTACCTTCTCCCTCATCTCTAATGTCTCCCAATGCGTCTTCTCCGCCATATCGTAATTCCTCTGGTTGCCTAGCACGAATGCGAGATTGTCCATGCTAGTAAGTGTATCAGGATGCTCCGGGCCCAGTACCTTCTCCCTCAGCTCTAGCGTCCGCCGATGCATCTTCTCCGCCACTTCGCACTTCCCCCGGCCGCTTAGCACGAGCGCGAGATTGTCGATTCTAGTAAGTGTATCGGGATGCTCCGGGCCCAGTACCTTCTTCCTCGTCTCTAATGTCTGCCGATGTATCTTCTCCGCGATATCATAGTGCCCCCGGCTGCCTAGCACGAGCGCGAGATTGTCCGTACTAGTAAGTGTATCGGGATGCTCCGGGCCTAGTGTCTTCTCCCTTATCTCTAGCGTCTGCCGGTGCATCTTCTCCGCGATATCGCGCTTCCCCTGGCCGTCTAGCACGAGCGCGAGATTGTTCATGCTACTAAGTATCTCGGGATGTTCAAGGTCCAGTACAGCTTCCTGTAACTGGATCACTTGCCGTTGTATGTCTTCCGCCTCTTTATACCTCCCTTGATTATAGAAGAGCCGCGCGAAGTTGCTTTTATTCGCAAGCATGTCTGGATGCTCTTTGCCGAGAACTCTTTCCCCTAGCTCTAATGCCTGCCTGTACATCGTCTCTGCCTCCTTGTATCTTCCCAGATTGTGTAATACGAGTGCAAGGTTGTTAATGTTATTAAAAGTATCGGGATGGTCCGTACCTAGCACTTTTTCCCTGAGTTCCAGTACTTGCCGGTGCATCGTCTCCGCCTCTTTGTATCTCCCCTGGTTGTCTAATACGAGCGCAAGGTTGTTGATACTATGAAGAGTGTCGGGATGGTCCGTACCTAGCATCTTCTCCCTAAGCGCCAGTGCTTGCCGGTACATCATCTCTGCCTCTTGGTACTTCCGCTGGCTGCGTAATATCAGGGCGAGGTTGTCGATGCTGCGGAAAGTGTCGGGATGATTCGCGCTTAGCACCTTCTCCCCTAGTTTTAGTGCGTCTCGATACACCTGCTCGGCCGCATGATATTTCCCAAGGATATTATAACTTGCCCCGAGCTTAAAAAGCAATTCCCATTTAGCTCGGTCGTTGGTAGCGTCCTCCCGAAAATCCAATGCAGCGCATGTATGTGGCAAGTACCTTATCCAGACTTCTCTGTTCTCATGCTTAGGGAAAGGAAACTTGGATGAGAGTTGTTGAATCCCATCTGTAATCCACATTCCCCACTCGCCCTCTTGCTGGATCCAATTCCGCACAGCCAATCGAATAAGCGGGTGGATGTCAAACGAACCTGACTTTTCCCGTTCGATAAGAAAAGCATATCTTTTCAACGTACCAATTGCTTCAACGTTTTCAAGCATGTCGTCTCCATCAAGTAGTAGCGAGGCCGGGATGTCTTTCTCTGCAAGAAAACATATAAACTTCAGGTACTTTGCGGCGAGTGGATTTTCTCGCGAAAGATGCTGAAAGGAGATGAGCCAAGTTGTAGCCACTCCATTCTGGATGCCAATGTACTGGCCACGATCTTCTAAGCCCTTGCTGAGCAGCCGCCTGACGAGAGTACCGTCACTCGATCGGCAGAAGTTTAGGTACTTCGCCGTCGATATCCTTGTCTTCCCCATATATGCGGAAGCCTGTTTGACTGCAAGGGGATAGTGGGCTAGAAGTTCAAGTAGAGCGCCCGTGCTCTCGGTATCACGCATCTGATGCTCCTCTAGGCCGTTCCGTAAGAGCCCACGAGCCTCAGCCTCGGTCATTCCCTTAACAGTAATCCTATTCCTCGCCAGGATATTGAGTCTCGTAACCAGTTCGTGGCTTCGTGTCGTGAAAAGGATTGAGCCTTGCCGGCTGAATGGGAGAAAATCGGCCAAGCCTTGGCTACCGCCGTGGCCGAAGAGCACCTCCGAATCATCGGCGTTATCGACGACCAAGAGCCAACTGCCCGCCTTTTGCTGGCTTAAGGCAGCCTTAACGAGAGGTTTGACATCTACCTTGTCCTCATCAATCCCCTTAACCCCGAGCTGCTGGCCGATCTCGCGGTAAGAGTTCTCAAAAGCGGCCACGTTAATGACCGGCACCCAGAAGATCGAGCAGTTTGGGTGTTGTTCGCGAACGCGATAGACGGCTTCCAGGACAATCCAGGTCTTCCCGATTCCTCCCAGACCTTCAACGGCGGTTCTCTGACAGTCGTTCGGATAAGCCATCGGTGGGATTCGCTCGAGTAGTTGGCGCAAGATGGACTCGCGTCCAACAAAGTCATGGTTGCGAGCAAAAGGCACTGTAAAACTGCCATCTTTGATGTCGTAGCCAGGGTCAGTTCAGTTTCAACAGAGATTGATATTTACGACGCGCTGTAATCGACGCCCTAAATAAAGAATGGATGCGTACGGTTGTTTATGATGTCCCCCGCTCTCGGCTCCAATATCAATTCTTGCCTAGAGATAACGCCCAAGAATTCCTTGGCGTATGCAGCAGCTGTTGCCGCCGCATATCGCGGCCAGCGACTATTTTGGTGCGAGTCAACATAGTCGCAAATCCCTCGGATAACGAGACAAGGGAAATTTTTCATCAGCCCGGCCGCTTCCATTTCGAAACATATGCAGTTGTCACCAAGTTGCTCGAGGATTGCGTCCTTGGTCGCAGAATCCTTGATCACAGTGTTGCCAGAAACGATGAGGCCATAGTGGATCTCCGGTTTAAGCACCTTACGCTCTTTTCGTGTGACTTCCTGCTCCTGGTCGCAATCGTCGCAGGTTTGGCCGTGGGTATGGAGGTACGTGGATTTGAATAGCCTGTCATTCTCTTTTCCCGGGTAGGCATAGTTAAGTTCAGCTTGTCTCATAGAAGGGTATTTCTTGAACATTTTCTCCATTATTTCAGGAACCGACGATCCGAATAGCTTATGTTTCGCCTGCAGCCGGGCTAATGCCTCGCGAAGCGCTGGAGGAGGCGAGTTTAAGAAGCTCATACGCTGGAATTCGTCGCCCTTCCTCGCATTACGAAAGTCGCATTGGGCGACACCGCCGTATTGTCCCGATGGCTGGCTGACAACGACGTCTCCTAGTCGAATATCAATACCTTGCATGGGCCTGGGAATCCCACCCCCGATGCCAACCATGAGACTGATACGAATCTGAGGAAACGAGGAGATTATAAGTGTTGCAGTCATGGCAGCAGAATCTGTGCCATACACTCCTGTCGTCGGCGATGCGATGACGATATTATGTTCTGCGATCTGTCCCCATGCGTACGAGTTGCGGTCTTTTACCAGCTCCTCGAAGTCACAAGGTCTGTCGTGCTTCTCGTCGAGCAGAGCGACCGCAGCCGTGTGCTCTATTTTTAACGCGGTAATCCATCCCACTGTGTATTGGTCCCGAGATTTTCGACTCCTCGGAGGGTCCATTGCTTCGCTCACGACCGGGGATGTGGCGGTTGGGAAAGGTCAAGATGGCAGCGCGTTCTGGGAAAGCGATTTTAGGATCAGTAGCTTCAGGCTAGAAGCTGCGACGGAAAGAGCTAGACGAATGGATAAGGAAACAATATGAAGCGACGTAGCCAACCATATAAGGCCTGCGAGAGGGAAGGCTGTATGCGGGGGTCTGTTCGAAATGTTGCAAGGGACACAGCCTTAGGAGCCGAATCTGATGAGATCAGGCATACAACGTAGCAGCCACCGCGTTACACTGCTCTAGCGCTCCCTGCATATGAAGGCTTTCAAAACATGCCTGATAGGCCAACTAGCTTGAATACCTGACGTCGATTGATTAGCATCTGCCACGTGATGAAGGCTTTAACGCCATCATGCCTCCTAGCTGCTGTCGCAACGTCCGGGAGCTACACGTGTCAGCGACAAAACAATTCGAAGGGTGAACGGCTGTCTTCTCGATCGTAGCACCTATAAGTCTGAACTTTGGGAGGCAGTGAGTTCATTTGGCGTTGTTGCCAGGAGATCCAGCGTCATGTGCCCACAGCAAATGGCGGCTGAGTCCAAAACCATTCTTACCGAACCTGGTAGTTGTGGGAGTGAGCCTAGGGCCGCATTTTGGCCCGTCAAGGAGTCTGCATATTCTCTTCTTATCAACGTTATCATCTGTTCGACCTAACCGTTTCCGAAAGGAAACCAGGTTGGTAGCATGGCTTAGGCCGCGTTATGAAAACACATCTGATTCGCCACCTTGCCCCTTTGACGCTAGCCATCAAGGACAAGTCTCACTCCTTCACGCTGCCCCCTTGGAAAGGCTGTGGTGTCCTGGAATAAACAACATACAGGAGTAAGGGCAGGTGGTGGGCCGGGTCCGTCCCGTTCATTCCGATGACGCGGTCCAAGGCATAAGCGCTTCAGCTTCTAGCCTGGGTTCTACGCCAGAGCGCGTATGAAAGATGAGGCAGACAGGACGGTCACCGTAGGCTGACTCGATGATATTGCCTATAACCCCTAAGTAGTCAAAGCCGGTGCACTCGCCGACATTCTGAAAATTTTTTTTTTTTTTTTTTTTTTTTTTTTTTTTTTTTTTTTTGTCGGATCTTTTTTTTTTAAGTACCTTTTAAAGGTACGTCGATCGGCAATAATAGTTTTATTAATGTAATTTTAAAAAGGGGTAGTTTTAAGTATTTTGTATATTTTATTTTTAATTTGCAATTTTAGGCCGTTATAAAAAAAATAAAATAATGCGCTTTTTGGAAAATTAAAAATTAATATAAGGTAATTAAACTTAATCGTATATTTGGCTATTAATTTGGTTTGCTAGAAAAGGTATAACTGTTCGACCGTATATTATTTTTTGTCGAAGTTTTTAAATAAAGTTTATATATTTTCTTTAAAGTATTTATAATTATTAAAAATATAATTAATTAAGTCGGAAAATTAATTAAGGTAATTTATAAGGTAATCGTTTATAATAAGTTTAAATTATAAAAGAATTTTTTTAACGAATAATTAAAAAATAGTTATTACCTTTTAATAATTTTCCGTTAAAGAATTTTCGTAAAATTTAAGGTAAAGTTTGGCCTAAATTAAAAATTCTTTTACGTTTATGGTTTTATCGTAAAGCTTTAAGGAAGTTGGTTTATAGCTTTTAACCTTTGGCATTTTATGGTAACTGGAAAGGGGAATTATGTTTTCGCATATTTTGTTTGCACTAAATAAGGGTAAGGTCGAAAATTTTTGTTGTCGAATAAATTTGGCGTTTTCGTTTTTTAAGGTTTTGATTTTTTTTACGAGGATGTTTAATTTTTCGTTAATAGTAGGTTCTTTTTTTTTGCCTTTTTGTTTTTTAGTAGGTTATTTTTTTTCCTTTTTTTTTGCATTAGATTTATGAACTTTTATGGTGTTTTTCGCCGGGGCAGGCTATTATAAGGGCTAAAGGGAAAAAGGCTTTCTTTAAAATCGGATAATAAGGGATATTATATTATTAATTAAGGAGATAATTTTTTTAATAGGTAGTAAATCGTTTAACCTGGTTATTAATCCTTTATTGGTTAATAATAGCGATCGAATATATTATTTATTTTTTAAACGTCGTTTTGTAATATCGTTTTTATTACGTTTAAAAAAGTTTATATTTAACTGGACCTTAAATTATTCGTCGGTTATTAATTAAGGAATTATTAAAATGTAACGAACTTATTATATATTTACTTAAAGGTATAAATAATATTCGAAATAAGGTTTTGATTTGCAGGTAATAATAATGCGAAAAATAATTTAATAATTTATTCGTTAAAAAGGTTTACGGATTTTTCCCTTAATCGGAGAACGGTACCTTTAATTAAAGGCTTAGATTAATAATTAAGAAGCGAAAACTAAGTTGGTATTATATATATAAAAGTTTGGTCCATTATATATCTATTTTTTCATAATGAGTATGTCGTAGATTTATGTGATTTAAGTAATTTGGGCAGATTACTTAAATTGCTTAGATCCATTAAATTAATGTTAAGAGCTAAGCCATTCCAGGTCCGAGGTTTAGCCGTATCCGCGCTAGCTTCCAAGAACTTGGCTTCTTTTAAACAAGAACCCCTGTTCTTGTAACATTTGAGTAATCTTTTTATTTAACTAGATATTAGGTAAATCCTTTTTTTTTATATATATAAACTGATGCATCCTTTATGATTCTTTTTTTCTTATTCCGTATTAATATTGATTATATTTGCTGGTAATTCTAGTAAGAAAATATGAAAAACTAGATAGAGCTTAACCTTCGGTAGTAGTTCTAATTTATAATTATTTTTTGAAATTTTCTTAGCGATTTTATATGGGTTAATATCTTTGAAATCGAGTTTTTTGTTTGGCTTTTTAGTTTAAATATTTTTGGTAGTTAGGTAAACTTTTTCCTTTTCCGAAAAGGTTGGTCCTTTTAGCTTTTTTTGGTTGTAGTATTTGCTTATCTAATCCTGTATAAATTTAAACTTTAATTTATTTTTGCGTATAACTGTTTTAGCTGTTTTGACGTAAAAATTGCTTTAACGTTAGCTGGTTTATCTTTATGTAAATCTCAGTAGATTTTAGGTATAAAACCAAAATTAGTAGTTGTTGGCGTCGTTTTAATACTTTCGTAATAGTTCGTATTATAAGTTAATTATATAACTGGTAACTTTTTAACTTAGTTATTCTGTTCGTAATTAACATAGTATCGTAAATACGTTTCTAACGTTTGGTTTTATTTATTTATTTATTTATTTGTTTGGAATTTAAATACGCTGGATAATTTATAATTTAATCTAAGTTACGTTATTACTTTTTGCTAGAATTTCGAAATAATGGTAATATTTTTGTCCGAAATAATTTCTGTTAAAGTCTGTAAGTACCTAAAATATGTTTAAGAAAAATGTATACGAGTTGCTTTATATCGGTACCTTTATTATAAGGTAAAAAATAAGAAAATCTTGTAAATCGATTAAAGATTACGAAGATATTGTCGTAATATATTTCTGTTGCTAGATTTTCTGATAAAGGAAGTTTAGTAATAAAGTTAAATGTAATCGAATTCTATGGTCGCTCGGTAACTCGTAAAGGCTGTAATTTTCCGTAAGGTTTATATCGTCGTGCCTTTGCCCTAGTACTAATATCGCATTGTCGGATTACCTTTTGTACTGTAGTTTTGATTTTAGGGAAGTAATATGTTCGTTGTAAGCGTTTTAGGGTTTTGTAAACCCCTGGATATTTATGTACCGGGTATTTGTATATGTTCTGTATTAAATCTTTTTGTAAATTTTCGAGTACCTATATTTTATTTATTTATTACTTTGTTAATTAATTAGCATTATATTGTTAAATACGTTGATATATATTAGGTAGTATTGCTTATATTGCAGTAATTCGTTGTTATTTTAGGTATTTTTCGGATATAATATTTTAAATTGTCTGTTGTACCTTAACCTTAGATCTTTTTAGATTAGCTTGGTTGCTAAATATATTTGCTTTGCCATTTTCTAACTCTTTTCGATAGATAATAACGTAGTTAAATTCAAAAAAGCTTTTTACGTAACGCAATTATCTTTCGGCAAATTTTCGTGCCATAAAGAAATGGATAATGTTCCTGTAATCTGTATATATTTTGATTTGGTACATTTTATGCCCTTTCTTTTTAATTTGCCGTATTGCTTTAAGTAATAAAGTTTTTGCCGTTTTTTTATGCTTGCATTTGTTTATCTTATCGATCGAATATTAAGATTTCTTGTCGTTTAGCTTATCTTTAAAAAATAAATCGTAATCTATTTTGCGAATTTTTTAGTTAATAGCCGGGTTATACTATTCTAACCATAACAAACCTAAAATTAAATCGCAATCCTCGATACCGATAATATCGAAATCAATAACTTATTTTCTTCCTTCTACAAAGGTCTTAAAGTAATCAATTTTATATCGGATCTATATCGTCGTATCTAAATAATTGGACTTCGGCATTTTTAATTTCGTAAAGGTGTTCCTTATTTTTCTATAGTAACTATAGCTCGTTAATTACTTTTAGGGCGATATAATTACCTTCTCATGCTTTATAATCTATAAATACGATATATTGCTTATTTTTAATTCGTAGTTATACCGTTATAGGTTTTTTCGTATTATTTTTATTACGTTTAAAGCCTTTTTAAGGTATTATTATCCACCTTCGTTTTTCTTGCCAGCCTAGGGCTCTATTATAAATAGCTTAAGTTTTTTAAGTTATTCTCAAGTTATTAAATTCTTTTTCCGAACCCTTTATTTTCGTCTTAAATTTATTTTAATTATTTTTCTTACAAGTATAGCATTGCTGTTAAATATTTTACTTGGTGTTAGAACGCTTTTTTAGTAATGTATTCTAGCTTTAGGTTTTGCCAACTTTCGCTTGTAAAAAAACGAATTTTCTTCCGTATAGCTAATCGCTTTTTTGGATTTTCCGTAAAGGTTAATTAAATTTGTAAATCGGTGATCATTTTCTAACAGTATTTAATTACTATTTTTTGAGTTAATCTCTTTTACGTTTAATGATCGCATTATTCGTAATAGTATTAGGATTAGGATTTTCTACCGGGTAATACTTTTTTTCTGGCCAGTTTTTAGTAGTTGCCAGTTCGTCGATCTCCTTTATCGTTACTATTTCGCGTACGTAACGGTACCACCTTTAATTTTTCGGATCGCACCCAGTTCGATTTTTAAAGTCGAAACCTTGTCGCCATATACGCGTAATTTGTCGCGTAATAAATTTTTTTTCGTCCTTATATACCTCGCATTGCGGACGTCTGCAACTAATAGCGGGAAGTTTTCCATGTCGATCGGGCTTTCCAGGGCATAGGTTTTCGTTCTATCTTTGGTATTTTTTTAGTTACGTATCGAGCATTAACTGGTTGTTTTTCTGTTGCCGTTTCTGCTATATACGGGAAGGTAGCTTATCGTCGCTTAGCTCCTTTTATCTTTTATGCTTTTATAGCCACTGGGTAATAGTAGGTCTAGTAGATCTGGTTTTTTTGGCCTTTCGAGCTTCTGCTTAAGTTAGCTTTTTAGCTTTTCTTATTCCCTGTCGCACCTTAGATAAAAGGTTGTTGTTGTTGTTTTTGGCGCGGATTATATTAATCGTTTTTCTGTTGCTGGGTTCCTTTTTGTGCTGGTTATTAGGGATTCGAGTTTAATGTACCTTTTTCGGGCTTTTGCACTTTCGCGTAATATGTTCGGATTTACCGCAGTTATAATAGGTAAAGGATTTTTTACCTTTCGATTGGATGGCCCTTAGTTTCATGGGTCCTGGTTAAGTTCCATAAAAGGTGGAAAGCGTAAGACGTTTTCGGCCTTAGTTAGCTCCTTAAAACTTAGAGCGTAGGACGAACTGTCTTCGTCGTTTTTGTCGTCGTTTAAACTGTCGATTGTCGATTTTTACAGCTTTAGCGATATATTTATCGAATGCGTTAGGCTGTTCGATTTTGATAATTTCGTCCTTAATATCGTTCTTTAACCCTTTATAAAAGACGTCGATCAAGATATCGTTTTCGTCGTCTACTGAATTGGGACGGGGAGACTCAGTTCCGATCAAAGCATCTTTGATGGGCGGGTCACGATAGAATAGCCGAGTGCAGCGGTAATGAAAGCAAAACAAAAACACTGTATTTGGGGTCCGAGTTGAATCAGACTTTAGAATAAAGATGTATGTATCTAAACGATGATCGATCGGTAAAAACAAAGGTGATAAACAGGTCTCGGGGTTGCGCCCGATGAAAAAGCTCCTAAAAATACGTATGTGGAACTGACTAACTGATTAGTTAAGCTATGCCCCCTAGCCCGGCACCCTGCACCATTTTAACCTTCTTTTCTCGAGATAAGATTATCTTTAATCCATTTTGAAAAACAAATAAAAATATAACGTAACTAACTTCCAACGCCATGGACCATATATAAAACCTATTAATTAATTTGATTAACGCTTACGCGGCTTGTCCTCTATTATTCTCAACTTAGGACTGCATCCTCGACGTCTGGCCAGATCCTTTCGCTGCTTAGCCCTTTCCTGCTCTTTCTAAGCCCTGTCTTTTAGTTTCTTTATATTGATTAAAAACTTGTACTTAACCCAGCCTGGCTATTCTTGTGGGAAATATGGTTTTGGTTTCTGCTTAGCATTTTCGAATATATTTCCTACCCACTTATACGGCGTAACATATTAACCTTGTACCATTACCATTATACACTAATCATTAACTTTCGGTCGAAGCTTGTACTTTATCTCGAATGGTAATCTCGTAGGTATTAGATTAAGTCGTATAGCTCTAAGTACTAAAGGGCCAGTCTAAATTAATAAGGGAAAGGGCATTGATGTCGGCGATGGTCGTGCAGATAACTACTAAAATTGATTAAGACGGTACTTTTGTTTACGTCGTCTACCATAAAGTGGTCGGGCAAATTAATTAAAGTTTGGTTCGTCGTTATCTTTTTCAGCTAAAGGGGACGGGAAGTTTCCAGGCCAATTTCCCACGTTTTTTTTAGCGTTTTCCGTTTTTGGTTTCAGACCCAGAAATCCTTTAATCATGTCGAAAATTCTGTTCTCCATTCGATACTCGCCAAATCTTCTCGCTTCGGTTATGATTTAGTCTCCCCATTTTGTAAAGTCGCGGCAAATAATATAGAAAACATAAGCAATTTACAACCCGCAAATATAATATCTAATTTGGGTAAGCATTTTAACGATTACCATACGGGCAGGCGGATTGTTAAGTTTTAACTTTCCTTACGCTTCTCGGTACAGCTGGAATAACAACTAAGTACGATTCTCGGTGGCATAAGTATCGAATATCAGCAACAAACGCTTTGATCGGTCGTATAACATACTAATCTAATACCCCATTAAACCTTCAGCAGTCGGAATTCTGGTTTAGGCGACAAATTATACATATTTCGGATTATTAATACTAATCGCTTCCTATCTTTTACTAAGAAATGGTCTGGACTTGCCATATAAGATTATTCGTCCAGTTTCTAGGATGACGGCGATAATTCTTAAAGGTGCATCCTAGGCGATTATCTGGATAAAGGCAATAACATTTACAAAGCGTAAATAAATTCTGTCTTAAACGATCATAATAATTTGCTACAGAAATCTAGCCACTTCATTATATCACGGTTTTGTTAATTAGTATAATAACGGGTTAATATTTTTCCATAGACGTTAACTATCAATATCCCTTAGGTATATGGGAATAAGCCGATCAAAACGAATTTAAGGCGCAACTTTTCTTAAGGGGTAAAAGGTAAAACTATTATTGTATATCTTTCTGAAAAATTATACCATGTCATCGTTTTCCCATACGGGTACATTAGCTAATCGTACAAACTTTTTAAAATCCGAGGTATTTAATTTTTTAAAGCTTTCGCCTTTATCCTGCAAAGTACGCTTCTTAAACTACGACATAATAACTAAGGATATACTAATCAATATGCTTAAGTATAGTATTAAATAACTTAGGAACAATAATAGCAGCTAGGGATAATATGTAATATATATATGTAAATATATTGGTATAAGTATAAATACTTTGCAGGCGTTAAAGTATAATTATTATATAAGTACAGAAATTCGCCAGAATCTGCCAGTAACTTATGCGTCCAGTTAATTAAATGTATTTAAAGCCCATGCACCGAATTTTGCAGATAAAACGTATGCGCCGAAAAAATCCCAGAAAATTTCATCCGAAGTTGTATAGGTAAATGCCCTCGTCGTCGCTCTCTTTGATCAGGTATATACATTCGTTTTTCGTACCTACACTTTTTTTGCATCTTTTCTGTAATACCACTTCAACTTCTCCCTCCAGACTTAACATATATCCAAACACATACATAATTATCTTCATTACATCGATTAATACCATCATAAGCTTTCGTTAGCTATCAAATTCCCGCAGTCCCTAAAGTTCTCGCAAAAATGCAAACCCAGGTAATCTTGTCCCTGTTATGAAAAAATCGTCCATTAAAAAAAAGTCCGGTCCAGGTAATAAACTTTCAGATCCTGGTACCAAGAAGCCTGTCGATCCTAAGATCAAAGCAAACATCGATAAACTGAACCAAATTTTTGATTATCGTCGTAGGATCTTGGCGGTATCAAACTCGTCCATATTCTCCAGGCCATCAACCCGTCGTATCGATAAGCTTTTAAGCAGTATTCGGGATTTAAAGCTTTTATATAATCCTAATAATGTTCGTAAGTTACAGAACTTAATGTATCGTCAAGCACCTATTCTTAACTTTACCCCCACCTTCCAGTACAGATTCCGTAACATAGGCCTTAATTAAAACACTTTACCACCAGAAACACCGGTCATGGATAATCCACTACTTTTAAAACCTTGGCCGATGCAACATATACTGTTATTAACAAAAATAACTAAGATATTTCCAAAGCCCAGTTTAATTCTTGGTGTCGTTGAACAGACAGTCGGTGGTCGGCGATCAGTAACGCCTATACCTGTTCCCATTGACCTGCCGATACCCAATAACAGTTCATTCGCCAGGTCTTCATTAACGGCTTCGACAATCCCAGCACGTCGGGCAAATCCTCGGGTCACTAATCGGGTCCCTAGGTTATTTATTAGCATCGGGGCGTTACGTCTTCGCCGCATTCATCTCGATAATAACCAGGACGTAGCTAAATTCTGGAATAAGAATAATATTATACACCACGTCACTTTCAAACATATCGAGGTAAGTACTTGGGCTTTTCCGTAACATCGTTGATGAAATCCGTTAATCAGTACAGATACTCGGGGCTATGTCCATTAACGTCATCGGTGGTCCAACTACAGGTCAATACTTGCAATAGCAGATCGAAGGTAAAAACTTTTAGGCGGTCGCAAATGCTTAGTCCAATATAATCAGGTACCTCCAATTAATGGAAAATTTGGTGGTTTATCCAGTATACGTCGAAATCTATCGGGCTAATCCTTTAGATCATTTTATAGCTGCTTTTACTAAGGATTTTAAATACGTCACTAGTTTGTTTATTCAAGCATTCGGTATATTTAACCTGGTACCCTGCAAGCTTTGCGAAAAACGATATGTAATATCGGAATATCTTAATCAATACGGAATGTACCCATTCTTTAGGTACTGGTCAATTCCTGGTTTCTTTAACGGGGCCTATAATAATTGTATCGGGTTTATCAAAAGGCATAATTGTACCTTCCGGGACGAACGGTTTAAGGCATTCAGGGCCAACTTTTTACAATCGCCACGAATCAAAAAGGATATTCGTACAAAAACTTATCCCATTATTAAGATATACGATAGGAATTAACTTCGGAACAAAATGGAAAAACATATTACTAATCCTCGGTTCCGGGCGAATACAGCAGGACGCACTAATTATAAATAAAGTATAATGGTTGTCGTATAAGGTATCAGTAGGCGGAACGGTAAAGGAATTCAAGGAAACTTATAGGAACTTAAAAAAGCTTATAAGAATTCAAAGGAACCACAGTACTTTAGTTTCTCGCAATTAATCGCGTTAATCTCTTCCGTTTTTTTAATCGTATCGTCTTTGTCGTATCGCTATCGTCCATAACCGCATAGCCTTCAAGTCGGCCACTTGGTATCTATACCTCAATATTTGTTCTTACAGGTTTTAAAGTTCTAAGTTGCCAATTTTCTAATAGCTCGATATTCGCAACATCCAAAATGTCCGATATCGTATCGTCGTTCTGATCAACAAATAGTCTCGTCCAGTTATTTTTTTGTAAGTTAATCGGTTTCCAATATCCTTTTTTATCTTTTACGAATTGCTTTAATCTATTAACAAGGAAAATACCTTACAACTTCGTCCCATTAATTTCCTCTAAATAGTAAGTACTTAAACCAGTAATATTATTAATCAGATACGGGCCAATTTAACGGTACTTTAGCTTTATGTTTCTAAACATATCTATATATCATAACGTATCATATAATAATACCAGGTCGTCCATTTCCAAAGGTTTACTTCTTATCTTGTTCTTATCCCTCTTATTCGCCAGTCTAGCTGCTTTGCGGCGCTGCTTAGCGATCACCTTGGTAACCTTGGCCACGTTTTCAACTTTCCTCTTTAGGAGCCGAATTCTTTACGTAATCAGATCTTCTCTCGGAATGTCTAGGTTCCAAGTTATAATTCTCCATATCGGCAGGACTGTCTCGATCGGTAAAAGCGCTTTCTGTCCGTATAGCAGTTTATAAGGGCTAAGGCCATAACTTTTTACAATGGTATTATCGGCGAAGACCATCTTAGGCAAAAGTTTAACCCATCCTTTGCCAGTCCCATTCGTCGTTTTCATCAGGGCTTTAGCGATCGGGACGTATCCTTTCTCAACTAGGCCTTATCGCCAGGCTGCATACGCAGCACCAACTTTCCTCTTAATCCCTAATACGTTACAAATTTCAATAACCTCGCCCTTGTTCTCTAAGCCTCCGTTAATCTTAATCTTGATCGGGATACCATGTCGATAAAAGACGTATTCATCCAAGAACTTCTTGATCGTTGCTAACGTAATTAATCGCAGGGCTCTAACTTCCAGATAATCGAACAATTCGCATCTAGCTTCGACCGTAACTTTGCAACCATCGTCATTGGGCATAAACTGAACATCGATCACCCAAATAACAGCTATGTCAATCGGCTGCAAGAATCCATGGCTTTCTTTAAAGCGTCGATCGGCTGCTTTCTGGCACTTAACACACGCAAGCACTGCTTCCCGAACATGGCCAAACATGCCACGCTAATAATACATAGCTGCTATACGACGATAGGTCGAATCTCGCCCTTTATAACCACAATCCTTATAACCTTACCTAATCACCGCAAATCGCTTTTGCTCGGTATCAACCACTTGCCGGCTGCCGTACCTTTTGTTTGCCTTACGCCAAAAAATACCGTCCTGAACGAAATAATTTAACGCTTCGGATTTAAAAACATTTTTTTTCCTTTTTAAAGCATTATCGAGCCGATTAAGGAAATCTAGTATCGTCAGGAACCTAACGTACTTTTGCGACTTCTTAAATTAATTTCCGATAAAAGGTCCTTGTCGCCGATCCGTATCAGTAAATGCAAAGGCTATACTAATTAAAATAAAATTAAGCCGAATAACATTAAGCTGGATATTAATAAAGTTATCAACTTTTCCTTCCTATTAATCGTCCAGCGCGTTAAAAGCTTTAGGTGGCTTTCGGGACAAGCCGTCCGCTACTATATTCTTCTTGCCGGGGATATGTTTAATTTCGAAGTCGAACATCTTTATCCAGGCGACCTAACGAATAATCATAGCACCAGGTAAAAAACTTAAGGAGTTATTAATCTAAGCCACCAGTACCTTAGCGTCAGTTTCCAGTACGAATCGGATTCCATAAATATAGTTCCGGAATCTCCTCAGGATTTTAAAAACAGTTCGACATTCCAGTTTGCCAGCGTCGTAATTCAGCTTAGCGCCTTTCCAAGTACCACTTTCAAAGCGCGCGGAATGCTTTATTCCATTAATCAATTAACCGAAAATACTTCCAAAACCTTCCTTGCTCGCGTTTGTCCTTACAATGATTTTTCCGGCATCAAGGCTATAGTTCAAGGTAATCAAAGTCGGAGTAATAATAATCGCTTTCTTAACACTTTCCATTACGTAGTTTTAATCGAAGCCCCAAATAAAAGGTTGATTCTTCCGGAGCAGACGTATAAAAGGTTCTGTTTTAATGGCGAAATACGTGATAAATATTCGATAATAAACGACAATATTTAGGAAAGCTTTGACTTTCGAAACGTTTTTGCATGGTTAAATCTCTAAAATCTTCTTTACCTTGGCTGTATCTAATCGCCGCCCATTCGTTTTATAGATAAATCCGACTATAACAATTATTTCTTAATACCATTAAGACTTTTTCATACTAATCGTCGCACCAGCAAGCTCGCAGTTAAGAAGGGTTTTGTCTATGTTGACGATATGCTCAAAAACGAATCGCCGAATTCCTAGGAAAATCTCCTTATCGTTATATCTTGTTTTTAGGCCTTTAATCCTAACGTTATCGACAAATAGCCGGGCGATATCGGGCATCAGATCATCTAGAATCCTCCCAACCATACGGCAAAAATAAGTTACAAAGTTGGTAAACCCTTAAGGCATAATGGTGTACCTTAAAAGTCCTAACGGTATCGCGAAAGTAGTAAGATTTCTGCTGGCTGGAACTAAAGTAACCTGATCGTAGCCTGAAAAGAAATCCACTAAGGTAACTAAGGAGTACATGGCAAAATCCGCGGAGAATTCGTTGCAGTTGTCCGGCATAAAGGCATCTCGCAAAGTAACGGCATTTAGTTTGGTCGCAAAATTAATTAATCGGAACTTACTATCCTTCTTTTCGATTAGGAACCAAGCATTCCTATATGCAGCATAGGACTGTTCGAGGATATTTCGCTAGATACGTATTCGCAATACTTCGATTAGCTTGTCCTTGATGCTCGCCGGCACTGTTATGCCTTTGGCTTATTACGCCTTATAAAGGATCGTTCGAATCTTATAATCTGGTGCAACACTTGATTTAATTCTGCTACACTTTTTCCAATTCCAAGCTAAAGCAGCTTCTTTACGAAAAAGCATCTCTTTAAAAAAGGCTTTCTTTTCGGGGGTGAACTTGTTTCCTAACTAATTAAGAACTTCGTCGGCGCGTTCCTTAGTAAGTCGGGTTCCTCGGGGTATGGTGGTAAACCTAGGGAACAAAGTAGCTAAAGGTGTACTAGGTTTATCGGGCTTCTTTCCATCTTGATTAATAACTTGCTGAACTTTTTCGAGTTCCTTGGCCTTTTAATTCGGGTTTCCAGGTGGTATTAATCCATTAAAGGGTGTATTATCGACAGGGACTACCTTTTTCCACTTGGGTTTGTATATCGTATTAATCTGGACGGTCCGATTATTATTGATTTTCTGTTGTATTTCGTCCCATAGTATTTCATATAAAGCATGTATTAGTTCTTCGTCGCTAAACTGGCCTAAGATCTTATCTCTAGGTTCCAGCTTGTTATTAATAGCTTTTTAAATAGTTCTCGCGTCCTAATTAACGTAGGTATTATTAATCGAAAAAACATAGGGGCCTATAACTTGCTTTTTTGTTCCTTCGTTCGTAGGCCTGTTTTCGCCAGTAAAGCGGCTTATTAATTTACCGGCTGCTTTTTTTCTAGCTTTTCGTTAATACAAATACTGCGCGTAACACGTCCTGTAAAAACTAAAGGAATAATGATCTTCGACGGGCCAAACTTTAAGGTTTTTTCCATTACGTCCGGGTTTATATTAAGCGTTATTTTCGATTTAGCCATGAAATTAAGTCCCAGGATTAATAGCTACGTAGCGTAATGGTTATTGACGACAAACAATAAAATGGTAATTAATCGGCCAGCTAACTAGACGGAAACTTCGACAATACCTTCGAATAAAGTCCTTTTTTGAAAATTGAAGCCCAAAAACGATACGCGGGTTTATCGCATAACCAGTCCATGTCGCTTGACGTACGACGCAACTATGACGCTCGATTCTGCTCCAGTGTCGATAACTCCATTGATCAGATCCTCGCCGCCTCCGTGGCCTACTTTGACTGCCAGTTTGAACAAGAGGGTGATGTATTTAGTTGGACTGCATTACTGGATCGACAGGACTTTAATTTCCTTTTGGCTTTTTAATTTATAACCGATATCCATAATAAGGATCCTAGCAGGTTTTCTTACTTCTGGAACTTTTAATCCTCGCACTTTAACTTCGGTTATCTTAATCGTCTCCTTATTTTTGCAATTAAGTACCTCCAAAGTTTTAACGGCCATGAAATTCTTAAAAGCTTTTCCGAAATCTGGACAAACTTCGATTAATTCGGACCAAGTAATTTCAAACTTCCTCTTAAAGTTTTCCCGGATTTTCTTCTCCCAGAATTTAATTACATGCTTAGCGATCAGGCTTCCATAAGTAAAGGTGTCATCTGTTTAGGTCCTATCGTCTGCCTGTAAGGTACTGGCATCTGTCTAGGGGGTATTATTTATCTAAGCGCCGACTTCCATATTATGGAACGTAAATCCTTCGTACATCAATTCGTCGTTATCAATTTCGTACTCGGTTTTGTTCCTTTTTATACCTTTAGATTCGTCTTCGTTATCCCTGGAACGCTTGGCCATCATAACGCTAGTAAATACAGTCGGTTGATCAGAGTCGTCGATCTCCAGGGTTCTGATTTCCTCTAGATGCCGGGTGCCTTTGCTTTCGATGGGGTTACTCCATAACCATTTACGTAACGGTACCTCTCTATAAAATGGCTTTCCATTATGGTCGACGAAATGGGTCATATTAATCTCGGTTACCCTGTTCTAATTAATATCGGGCTCCTATCGATTTGGCTTCAAGATCGTAATATGCTTTTAAGGTTCAGCTGGACTATTAGTATCCGGGTTAAGGCTGGTTAATTAACTGTTTACTTCCCTAAAGATATCGTCTCGCCGATCAAAATACCGCATCTTCTCCTTAAGTCGGGCAGGGAAAGCTGGCGAACCATGGATCCATTTTAAAATCTTTTTCCAAATTAGGATCTACTACTCGATCGCCTAGCTCTTAAAAACCTAAAGGAACTGAATTATGCCTAACGTTACTCTGTCTTCCGGGGATCCAAGGAAAATGGTATATCCATCGTCGGCGAGTGAGACCAGTCCTATAGTTTCCATGTTAAAGAACAAACGGCACTTTTGCATAGTATATCCTGGCTTCAGGCAGAACCAACAAATACCTTAATCAAGGTTACCAAGGCGTCCACCTTAACCTTGATAATTTCTACGGTAACCTTTTCGACCTCGGTATCCACCTCGTCCACGGTAAGGACTTAATCGAATATAATCATCCGCCTGGAAACTAACTGCATTAATCGATGGGTCGGCACCATAATTATATGCCCAAAATGCCTCCTGTTTTAACGGTACGTAATACTATAATATCCGGGTTACTTTTCGATTACGCATCTTTTCTTTAAAAGCCTTTAGGTTCTGGATTTATCGAACCTGTACGATCTTTAAATCTTACAGCGCATTCGTAATTTCTAATATTTGATTAATACGGTTAAATAGTTTCGGTCGCGGCTAAAAGCTCCCTGGTCGTTGTTACTTAAGCTATTAAGTCGGGTTAAACCGTTCCTTTTCTTCTTGATTAATATCGAAACGGACACCTCCTTACTATCGCCCACGTCCTTCATATCTAAAGAATCCTACCTTATTCAAGGCCCAGTTTTTAATTAATATCGAAGCATTATCGTAACTAATTACGTACAAGTCCTTTAACTTTATGGACGAATTGTTAAAAATCCTTTCGAAACAACTAACGGATAACCTTTCCAATAAGCTTTTAATATATTCGTCCTTAATAACTATTTTGCCTTTTTACTTAACTTCTTCCAGGATATTTCTTACTTTAATAACATGCTCCAAACAATACTTATAAACGTAATCAAGGACATTACGTTAAACTTGCTTCGTCAAAATCTTTAATCGATTTTTAACGATCCAAATCTGCTTTAAATCCTACAGCTTAAAGGTTTTCAAGATACGCTTAAACGTTTCGTCCCATTAAGTTACATCATTAAATACAGCTTTAACCCGGTCTTTCATAAAAGGGCTGTCAGTCCAGTAAGGTAACTCGGCAATTATCTCAAATTCTTTAAGCTTATATTTCGTAAACAGTCTATTAACCCCTTCAAGCCAGTCGGTAACTCCAATTCTTAAAAAGCGAAAATCCGGAAAGGCCGATAAATCCGGAAGGATTATAAGAAACGAAAACTTATCCATGATGTCAACAGGAAAATCGTACTCAAATTAATCAATAGGTCCAAAGGGTATAACGTCCGGTATAAGTACTTCTAGTCCTATAAATAACTTTAAGTTCTGGGCTAATATAAGCTCTCATCCTTACAGTAAGTTAACAACGATTCCTAGGTTCGTTTGGGTAATCGTATCCTTAGCTAGCTCTAAAAATCTAATCGGATTACTAATATTCTAAGGTTTAATCTCGCTAAGCTCACTATCGTAAGGGTTCTCTGTCGATCGGTATTAAACGGTCGTATCTAAAAGGTTCTAACCTTTCGTAAAGCTAGGGAAATTCGGTACTGGCAGTAATCCATAATATAAATAAATTTAAATAGCAATCTCAGAAAGTTTCGATAGGCCTCTAGAAAACCTGCTAAAGCCTATTTCAAACTAATTAGTATTACTAGTCCTTAAATCACTTAAGTTCTAAGATACTGCTCCAACAGAAGTATATTTAGGCATAAGGTAAATAACTGTCCGCGATAATTATCTTGGATACACTTTCCCTCTCCTTTGGACCTAAAAAGCAGGCGATCTCCTCCTTTTACCATCCGTCCGAATAACCTCATCCTAATCATCGCTGCGTCGCTGGTTATCTAATCGCACCTTTTCCAACTTACTAATCAATACCTCCACTGCCAACCTAAACGCTATAACACTCAAGCTTAACAAAAGAAGTAAATCCCAAATAATACCGCCTAACAATAACCAGATTGGATGCTATCCGATCAGCGCCAAAAAGGTCCAAAATATGTCTTATAACGTCTTTCTCCTAATTCCTGCATTATATTAAAAAACGCTATTCCTTTTTCGGTACTCTCCTTTCGCATATAAAATAAATAACTCCATAGCCCTATTCCTTTTTCTGCTCGTATTCGTTATCCTATCCATATCGTTAATCTTATCGTCGCTGCACTTATTCTAATCAGTCCAAATCCTAATAGCCACGTCGCCAGCGACGCAGTTTTAACTTCTTTAGCCCTTATCAATCAAATCTTATAATTTGTTTTGCCACGTAATCTTCCTGTCAATACGTATAATATCCTAAATTGCGCAATCGGTCCAGAACTTAAGTAATCAATCCATGCTCCAAAACCGGTCGCTTATACGCGTTCGTACTCCTTTACCGTCGTCCGAGTAAAGCTGTTCTCGTAATAAGGCCTTAATTTAACAACTTTCTTTTATTAATCGTACAAAGGGTCGCGTCCTTGTCATAGTCGCGGTCGTCAATTACATACCGTTCAAGTTATCGTATCCGTAGCCATTATCGTAGTCGTAATCGTATTCGAATCCAAATGCATCTAATCAAAACCTCGTCCTTTCCGTTCCTTCCGACTTATTAATCGGAAATTAAGGTCCGTCGGCAGCTAACAAAAGCCAGTATCCTCTCCTTGGCAGTCACTTAAATTGGGACGGGGAGACTCAATTCCGATCAGAGCATCTTTGATAAGCGGGTCACGATAAAATAGCCGAATGCAACGGTAATAAAAGCAAAACAAAAACACTGTATTTGGGGTCCGAGTTAAATCAGACTCTAGAATAGAAATGTATGTATCTGAACGATAATCGATCGGTAAAAACAAAGGTGATGAACAGGTCTCGGGATTACGCCCGATAAAAGAGCTCCTAGAAATACGCATGTAAAGCTGACTAACTGATCAGTCAAGCCATGCCCCCTGGCCCGGCACCCTGCACCATTTCACTACCTATCCTGCTTTGGTTATAAGGTTTCCAAAATTCGATTACGTATTTAAAAGCTGGTTCCTTTTGTTTAAGCTGTAAAAGATCCTGTATAATTTTTCGTTTTGCGTTTAGATTATCGAAATTATTCTTAAGCTTTTGTCCGAAATTAACGTATTTTTCGAAGATCTTTTTAATAGTCGTTTCCTGTTCGTTTTTTGCATTTTTTAGGTAATCTCGCAGCGTAAGCTTAAACCAATTCAAAGCGTTCCTTTTAAGGAATCCTGCTATAATAAGGATTCTGTCGACGTCGTCTTCGACCTTTTCCAGTCATAGATATACTTTGGCCTGGGTCAGGAAGTCTTTAACGCTCTCTATGTTATTATAGGGTTCGAGTTTCTTAACCTTAAGTTTTGGAGTAACCGCTGCTGGTACGGAGTCGGCTGGAACGGCGATAACCTAAGCAGTAAGTTGCTGAATACGGGCCTTAAGCTGCTGGATACGTCTTTACAGCTGCTGGGCTACGGTAAGTGCGATAACTTCGACGTTAGTCGATATTTTGACAATGTTAAATATTACTTAAAGTTTGACGGTACTACTAAACAAAAGTTTGCAACGTGTAACGATTATAAGCTTAACCAATTATTAAACCTAGTCGTACGGTTTATGTTAGCAGTAGTATCGTAGGAATCTGAGCAATAAAACGATAGTTACGTTTAGTAATAGCAAATATAGATTTAGGTAACTAAGTTATATTGCAAGCTGGTGTTATTTAGATTATGGGAAATAACGAGCGTATATATTTTAATTTTGGCTTAATAAACTTAAACCGGCTTAAACCTGATTACAGTGAGTGACTCCTTTTAAGTCCATTAAATCCCCTTAAGCTATTATCCTGGCTTAACCGGCTTAAGGCGTCAAGCTCTTGTTGACCCAATCAAACATATTGAGCTGGTTTGAGCCAGTTACGTAACTTAAGGCCCACATCCTCCGTCCATCTCTTTTTATGCCAAGTCCCTTGGACCATAATATCTGGATTCGTCTTTGAACCAAAACCTAGATATGATTAATATCGCATGTGATTTTTCCGTGGTTGTAGGCGAATGCCTAGCTTTTAGCGTTTTTAACGATATAAGATTTCTTTTTTTATAGCAGTTTAAGCTGATTTACTATTACTAGAGTGATGTAATAGGCGCTTAAAGTTCCGCAGTCTATTATTGCGGTATACCAACATGTTTTAATCCGTATTTTTAAGGTAAAAAGTAGTTTTCGGCTTTTATTATTAAATATAGAGCCCTTTTAGGAAGTTCCTATTTGTTACAAGAACAGGGGTTCTTATCTGAAAGAAGCCAAGTTCTTGGAAGCTAGCGCGGATACGGCTAAACCTCGGACCTGGAATGGCTTGGCTTCTGACATTGATTTGATGGATTTAAGTAATTTGGGTAGATCACTTAGATTACATAGATCTACGACATACTTACTATAAAAGAATGGATATATAATGGACCAAACTCTTATATATATAGCACCTACTTAATTTCGCTCTTTAGTTATCAATCTAAACCTTTAGTTAAAAGTATCGTTTTCCGATTAAAGGAAAAGTCCGTAAACCTTTTTAACGAACAAACTACTAAATTATTCCTCGCATTATTATTACCTGCAAATTAAGACCCTATTTCGGATATTACTTATACCTCCAGGTGGATATATAACAGGTTCGTTACATTTTAATAGCTTTTTAATTAATAGCCGACGAACGATTTAAAGCTTAATTAAGTATAAACTTTTTTAAACGTAATAAAGATAACATTATAGGACGACGTTTAAAAAATAAATAATATATTCGATTACCGTTACTAATTAATAAAAGATTAATAACCAAATTAAACGATTTACCACTTATTAAAGAAATCTTCTCTTTAATCGACAATATGGCACCCCTCTTCACCCGGTTTTAAGGAAAACCTTTTTCCTTTCAACCCCTGCAACAACCCGCTCCACCGAAAAATACTATAAAAGTTTATAAATCTAAGGCAGAAAAAAAGGAAGGATACTAACCGGTGGAACAAAAGAATAAAAAAAAAAAAAAACCTACCATTAATAAAAAACTAAACATCCTTACGAAAAAAGTCAGGACCTTAAAAGACGAAAATGCTAAACTTATCCGACAACAAAAGTCCTTAACCTTACCCCTATTTGGCGCAAACAAAACTCGCGAAAACATTATTCCCTTTCCCAATTACCATAAAATACCGGAAATTAAAAACTATAAGCCAACTCCTTTAAAGCCTTATAATAAAACCACAAACATAAAAAGATTCCTGGTCCAGGCCAAACTTTACCTCAAATTTTACGAAAATTTTTTACCAAAAAATTATTAAAAAATAATAACTATCTTTTAATTACTCGCAAGAAAAGTTTTTTTATAATTAAAACCTATTATAAACGATTACCTTATAAACTACCTTAACCAATCCTCCGACCTAACCAATTATGTTTTCGGTAACTATAAACACTTTAAGGAAAAAATATAAGCCCTATTTAAAAACTCCGACAAAGAATAACATACGGTCGAATAGCTGCATCTCCTCCAGCAAACTAAGTTAGCAACCGAATATACGACTAAATTTAATCGTTTTGCATTAATTTCTAATCTCCCAAAAAATATATTATTTTATCCTTTTTATAACGGCCTAAAATCGCAAATTAAAGATAAAATGTACAAAGTGCCCAAAATTAGCCCTTTCTAAAATTACATTAATAAAACCATCATTGCCGATCGACGTACCTTTAAAAAGTATTTGGAAAAAAAAAAGATCCGATAAAAGGAAAAACAACCAAAACTTAAACAATAAGTTCCAAAAGGACAAAATTAAAAGCAAATCCCAAAAGGAAACAAACATTATTTTAAAAAAGCCTAAAAAAAATAAGTTAAATATTAAATGTTTCAATTATGGCAGGAAAAACCATTACAAAAACGAATATCGCTCCCCAGCAAAAAAGAACTCCAAAAAAAAAAAGGGATTCCTTAACCCTAGAAAAAAGTTAAAATAATTAAATAAAAATTAAACAACAAAAGTTAAAAAAAAAGAAAAATCGGTTCCATTTCCTTCCAGCAAAAATTTACTATTACAACTACATACTACGAACAAAATAACGACCTAAAGTACGAACATTACCTAACTTATCAAAATCGAATAATCAAAACCTACAGATATTATCCAGAACAAAAAACTTCTAAAATAACCATAAAGCTAGGATATATTTGTCATCTAAATAAACAGCGGTACAAAATGTACGATAAATACGGCCAATTACACCCCAACACAGTAATATACGATTCGATACTCTCAAAACCCAACGAAGCCCTTAATGATAAAAAACTAGCTCGCCTAAATACCCCAAATCTGGAACCAGTTTACGACCACGACCTACTCCATTTCTCCGCGTACCACAGTAACAATTATCTAACCCACCTCCGCGCCAAAAAAGATAATAACTATTAACCCGGATAAGATAAAAAGATATCTACCGAACCCGACGATAAATACAAATGCATTAAAACTTCCAAATAGCCGAAATACCCCCAATCTTATTATTTATACCCCGAATCGACTTAAAGTCGAAAAGCTATTGCAAAAAAATACCTATGCTACGCCCCTACACTATACATAATGCACGAAATCTTGGATATAAAAGCCAACCCCTCAAAAATCTTACCCCCAAAACTAGAACCCCTTTAAACATCGGAAGTAAAAATTTCAAAATCAATTTGCCAAATTGGCAAAAGAAAATAATTCACGTACATAAACGATAAATGTTCCAAATATGCAGTTAAAAAGGCCCGAAAATAAAAACGCCTTTTAACCAACAAAACTAACAAATCAAAAAATTACGCAGGCCCTCGAAATTAAAACATCGAAAAGCCTTAATTTACAAAACCTTATACAAGGCAAAAACTAAACAACGCAATCAAATTAAAATTCTTTTCCAATACGGAAACAAAACATTTAAAGCTATAATCGACTTAAAAATAAAAAGCAATTTCATTTTACCATCTATCGCAAAAAAGCACCGGATTCCCTAAAAGTACAAGCTAAAATCATACAAATTACTTACCGTTAATAGAAACTTATCCAAGTACGAAAACGGACGAATCCTCAAAAAAACGAAAAAACTTCCAATACAAATATAAGGACATTTAAAAAAAGTCATTCTGGACATCGCCGACATTTCAGGACACAATATCATTCTTGGAATACCGTAGCTTCGTTCCAGCAACCTTACATCAACTAGAAAACTTAAAAGCTTTCCTGGAACCGGCTAAAAAATCCCCCAAAAAAAGAATTCCGAAAAATCTGCTATTTAATCAAAAAAGCTAAGGTTATAAACCCAACAGCTAAAGTGCCCCCTAAATACTAAAGGTTTAAGAAATTATTTAAGGAACGAACTCGGAAGGAATTACCCGAATATAACCAATAAAATTATCGGATTTTTATTAAGAAAGAACATTACCTAAAACTCTATCAAATTTACCATATAAACCCGGAAAAAACAAAGGCTCTATGGAAAAGTTTATAGAAAAACCTTAAACGCGGGTACATTTAAAAATTTGAATCTCCCGCTAAATATCCCGTTATAATAATACCTAAGATAAAAGATAGCAAAATCCGAATCGATAAAGATAAAGACTTTATATACCGAAAAGTTTACGACTATCAACAGTTAAACGATATTACCATCAAAAATAAATACCTTTTTACCCTTATAAATACCATAAAAAAATATCAATAAAGCTAAATAATTTACCGTATTAAACTTACCGGACGGTTATTATTTAATCTAAATAATTAAAAATAAAAAATAAAAAATCGCCTTTAAAATAATTTACGGACTTTATAAATATAAAGTAATATCCCAAGAACTTATTAATATTTCCGCCAATTTCCAGCATATATTGATAACTATCTTACGAAAGTTTTTCGACAAATTTATATTCGTTTACTTAAACGACATTCTTATTTACTTTAAAACCTTAAAAAAACATAAAAAACATATCGCCTAAATACTGGAAATATTCGAAAAGGCAAACCTATTAATTAATACTGAAAAAAACATATAGCATACCCAAAAGCTAAACTTTCTAAGCTTTACCATTACTCCAAAACAAATTTAAATCCAGGATTTTAAAATAAAGGCAATTAAAAACTGGCCGATTCCTGACAAAACGACCGTTACCGACGTCCGTCAATTTTTAGGATTTACGGGCTATATACGCAACTTAATTAAAGATTTCGGAAAAATCGCCAAACCCCTAACGAACTTTACCACCAAAAAATATACTGGAAAAAAATTCGAATTCCCAAAATAAGCTAAAAAAACAATGCAAACATTTAAAAATTAAATTACTAATACCCTTATTATAAAACTACCTAACTACAATAAGAAAAAACGACTAAAAATTAACGTATTAAATAAAACCTTAAAAATAGTTCTAAAATAACAGGAAAATAACGGAAAATAATACCCAATTGCTTATTACTTTAAAGCCTTAAAAAATGCAGAATTACGATACCCCATTTACGACAAAAAATTATTAACGATCATTATAACATTTAAAAAATAGAAACCTTACCTTAATAAAACCAGGAAACCTTTTAACATTTACTTTAATCATAAAAATCTTACCCACTTTATAATAACTCAAGATCTTAATAAACGACATAAAAATTAAATAATTTTCTTATCCAAATTCAATTTCAAAATTTACCATATCAAAAGCAAAAAAAACATCTAAGCAAATATCTTAAACAAAAAAGGAAATTACGATATCAAAGTTCCTAAACGACGCATATAAATGCTACAACCTATAAAAGAAAGTACCTTACGGTTATGTAAAATACTAAAAAAACCTACCCCCGAACTTTTAGCCCAATTTAGAAATTCCTACAATTTTAATAAGCAAAAAAAATCAAACAATTAAAAGAACGATCCAAAAATCAGCTGTTATACCGCGGAAAAATTTACGTCCTACAAAAACAACAAAAACAATTTGTTAAAAAATTTTACGAAAACCCGCTATATAAATATCAAGAAATTTTTAAAATAACCAAACGACTTTAAAAAAAATACGATTTCCCAGAACTTAAAAAAACCGTCAAACAAGTAATTAAGGACTGCAACGTTTGCAACAAAGCCAAAACAACTCGCCACAAACCGTACGGACTATTGCAACCTATAAAGATTCCAGATAAAATATAAAATACCATAACTTAAAACTTTATTACCGGCTTACCCTTATCTAAAAACCCCGTTACCGGAATTTAATACGACGGAATATGGGTAATCGTCGACAGACTTACCAAATATAAATACTTTTTCCCCTTTAAAGGAAATACGACAGCAAAATAACTAACTTACGCATTTGTAAAACACTATTTCGATAAATACGGAATCCCAAAAAGAATCATTTTAAACAAAAATAAGCTATTTACTTCCAAATTTAGCACTAATTTCTTTAAACAAATTAACGCCAAACTCAAATTTTCCACAACGTATTACCCTTAAACGAATAAACAAATAAAACGGTTAAACCAAACCCTGGAACAATACTTAAAAAGTTATGTTAACTACCAGCAAAATAACTAAGTAAAACTACTCCTATTAGCATAAGTAACCTATAACATATCCGTCAACGAAAACATAAACGTTTTACCCCATACAACCGTATATAAACAAAACGCAAAAATACAACGACCAAAACAATTATTCGATAAAGCTCCGAAAATTACCTTAATAACTTCCAAAGCAAAAACGATAATATCTAAAATCAAAACCATTTAAGCTCGCCTTAAAACTAAACTGCAATTTCTTTAATAACGGATAGCCCAATATTACAATAAAAAAAGAATTAAAGGATTAATTTTATCAAAAGGAAATAAAGTTTACCTGCTACGCCAAAAACAAAACGCAACCTTAAACATTTTACAAATCAAAACCAAAAAACTTAATAACAAACTTAATTTCAAAAAACTCGGTCCGTTTAAAATTAACGAAGTCATTTCCAAGATTAACTATCGACTGTCGCTACCCAAAACAATAAAGATACATCCTGTTTTTTACATTTCCCTACTAAAACCAACACCCAATAACGTCCCGTTAAAGATAAACCTGGAAATCGAAAAAAATACCGATAAATACGAAGTCGAAAAAATATTAAACTCAAAAATAATTAACAACAAAATCCAATATCTAATCAAATAAAAGGACTACCTACCTAAAGACAACACTTAAAAACTTTTTAAATACTTAACGAATACGAAGAACTTAATTAAAACGTTTTACCGTTAAAATCCTAACCGACCGTCTTTAACGCGGCTAAGATCGCAGGCGATAACGGCCCGACCCCCAGATCCAAACCTTCGGCGCTTTAGTCGAAAAAAGCAAATACCTCCGTATTAGCGTTAATCTTAAAGGCAAACCGCGCTTGCTTTTTTTCCATACGACATTACTCCTCCTTTAATTTCTTTTACTTTTTTAATTAATCTAACTTACAACCTTCCTTTAATATAGCAAAAACTTTCTTTTTCAAAACGTCCTGTTAAAGGCGCAAACGTTTCAACCGGTTAACGAACTTCCTTATTCTCTCCTCGGCGGATTTTTAATAAGCCACCAGGGCATTTTCCATTTTTCGTTACTCCTTTTGCAAACGGTTTTGCTCCTTTCTTATCTTCACTAAAAAATTCATATTTAGGACGTTACAAGCCGAGCGCTGACGACGGGTGCAACAATTACAACTTGAAACGTCGACCACAAAGAAATACTTAAATTCTCCAAGACGAACATAATTAAAACAAAAAACAACTTTACACCCGAATTTTTCAATATAATTTGCGCGGTTATCGCGAACTTTACGCTAATTTAAACGAAGTTTTCTTTTTTCCTTTTAAATACGGCCTGTCATAATAAAATTAGCTGAAAAATCCCTATATTCTTTCCAATTACCAAGGAGGATACTTACGGTTCTTATCTTTGGAACAAAGATCCTTAAAAAAAGGAAATAATGTTATAAAAACAAAGGTTTTTATCTGAAAAAAGCCAAGTTCTTAAAGGCTAACGCGGATACAGCTAAACCTCGGACCTGAAATGGCTTGGCTCTTAACATTAATTTAATAAATCTAAATAATCTAAATAAATCACTTAAATTACATAAATCTACGACATACTTACTATGGAAAAATAGATATATAATGGACCAAACTTTCATATATATAGCACCTACTTAGTTTCGCTCTTTAACTATCAATCTAAGCCTTCAGTTAAAGGCATCGTTCTCCGATTAAGGGAAAAATCCGCAAACCTCTTTAACGAACAGATTACTAAATTATTCCTCGCACTATTGTTACCTGCAAATCAAGACCCCATTTCGGATACTGCTTATACCTCCAGGTGGATGTATGACAGGTTCATTACACTGTTGTTACTTCCAGTTTTCGCTATTTTAAGACTTTTTTACAGGTTACGTTCCTTTTTTTTAAAGACTTAAGTTATTTACCTTAATGCTAAATCAAAATATCATCGCAATATTAAATTGCTTTAGTTAAATTATCTGTTACGGATTAAGATCTCCCGTAGGCAGACGGGAGACCAAAAGGGGGAATGACCTCGGGTCGGATAAACTTCGGTGCTAAGAATGGTTTCTGCGAAGCCCACAAAGACACTACAGAGATACCGCAGAGATACCATAAAGACACCACAAAGATATTACAAAGACCAGACGAAGGTTATACTAAAGGGAAAGGACATATAAGATTTCCATATTTCCTTGTAAATAATACCTATTTAGTTTCGCTTTTTAGCTATTAATCTAAGTTTTTAATTAAAGGTAACGTTTTTCGATTAAGAGAAAAGTCCGTAAATTTTTTTAACGAACAGATTATTAAATTATTCTTCGCCTTATTATTACCTGCAAATTAAAAACCCCTTTCGGATATTAATTATATTTCCAGGTGGTTATGTAATAGGTTCGTTACATTTTAATAGCTTTTTAATTAATAGCTGACAAATAGTTTAAGGCCCAGTTGGGCATAAGCTTTCCTGAACCCAGTAAAATCGATATTATAAAACGGCGTTTAAAAAGTAAACGATATATTTAATCGCCATTATTAGCTAATAAGAGATTAATATTTAAATTAAAACATCCTACTTCTTATTAAAAAAATCCTTTTTTTAATCGATAACATAACCTTTTTTATTATTCGGTCTTAAGGAAAACCTTTTTCTTTTCAGTAATAATCCTTCCCGGCTTTCAAGGAAATTATTAAGGTTTAAAAAAACGAACCGGAAAAGGAAAAAAAGGAATCTAATAGCCCGAAAAGTAAAGAAAAGAATTTACGATTAATAACAAATTACGCACTTTAATAATTAAACTTTAGGCGGTAAAAAAAGAAAATATTAAATTCGCTTGACAGTAAAGGTTTTCGATATTACCTTTATTTGGCGCGAAGTAATTCCGCGAGAACATTATTTTACCCTTTGCTTATTATAAAATGTTAAAAATTAAGAGCTATAAGCTAATTCTCTTAAAACTTTACGACAGTACCATAAATATAAAAAGATTTTTAATTTAGGCCAGACTTTACTTTAAGTTTTTCGAAAATTTCTTAAAAAAGGATTATTAAAAAATGTTGGTTATTTCCTAGCTGCTTACAGAAAAGATTTTTTAATGGTTCTAGTTAATTATAAAGGATTATTTCGAAAATTACTTTAACGAATTATCCGATTTTATTAATTAAATTTTTAGTAATTACGAGCATTTAAAAAAATAAATGCAAACCTTATTTAAAAACTTAAATAAATAACAAAATGCCGTTAAAAAGCTGCCTCTTTTCCAGTAAACGAAATTAACGGCTATGTATATAACGGAATTTAATCGCCTTGCAGCAACTTTCTACCTATCGGAAAGTACCTTGTTTTACCCTTATTACGATAACCTAAAGTTATAAATTAAGGACGAAATGTACAAGATACCTAAAATAAAGCTATTTTAGAATTATATTAACAAGTTTATTATTGCTGATAGACGTATATTTAATAAGTACCTAGAAAAAAAGGGTCCAACAAAAAAAGAGAAAATCGAAGCTTCAGCAGTAAGTTTTAAGGAAGCAAAAATAAGAATAAGATCCAAAAGGAAACGAATACCACTTTAAGGAAGCTTAAAAAGGATAAGTCGAATATTAAATGCTTTAACTATGGCAAAAAAGACTACTATAAGAACAAGTATCGTTTTTTAGCTAAAAGGAATTCTAGGAAGAAAGGGATTCCTTAAAAAAAGGCCCAAGCGGCCGAATAAAAAACAGATAATAAAAGCGAGAAAAAAAAAGAAATTAATTTTACCTTTTTCCAGCAGGAATATATTATTGCGACGACCTACTATAAACCAAGCGGCGATCCAGAGTACGAACGTTACCCGATTTGCTAAAATCAAACAGCCAGAACTTGCAAGTATTATCCCGGATAACCAGCTTCCAGATTAGCTATAAGGCTAGGATACGAATATTATTTGGATATGCAGAAATGCGAAGTACATAACGAATATGGCCAGATGCGCCTAAAATTTAACAACTACGGGCAGAAAACTCCTAGATTTAGCGAACCTCCAAAACGGGTAGTATATTTCAAAACTGAAGCTTTTAAATAGGATTTTGTTAACAGGTACGGACTTTTCTATTTTTCGGCCTGTAACGATAACGATTATCTAATTTACCTTCGAGCAAAGGAAGATAACGATTATTAGCCCGGTTGGAACGAAAAGACTTTTATAGAGCTTGATAACGATTGCAGATATATTGAAATTCCCCGATAGCCCGAATACTTTCGATCTTATTATTTGTATCCCGAATCAGATTAGAGCCGTAAAGCTATTGTTTAAAGTTATTTATGCTATATCCTTATATTATATTTGATACATAAACTTCTAGATATGAAAACAAGCCTTATAAAAATTTCAACTTCAAATCAAAAACTTTTGCAGACGTTAAAAAAAATTACTAAGGTAAAATGCTAGATTAGCTAACGAAAGTGGTATATTTATATGAACGATAAATGTACCAAATACGTAGTTAAGAAAGCCCGTAAATAAAAACATCCGCTGGTAAACAGAATTACGAAGTTAAAAAACGGCAAAGGCTTTCGAAATTAAGGCATTAAGAAATTTTCCGAACTAAGACCTTATATAAGGCAAGTAAAGAATTACGAAGCTAAATCGAAATTTTTATTTAATATTAAAGCTAGATTTTTAAAGCTATAATTAACTTTAAAACAGAAGGTAACTTTGTTTCGCTAGCAGTAACCGAAAAACATTATATCCTTTAAAGGTATAAGCTAAAGTTTTATAAATTACGGATAGTTAATGGAAGTTTTTCCCAGTACGATGGCGGACGAATCCTTAAAAAAACTGAAAAATTTTTAATATAGATTTAAGGATACTAAAAGTATTTTACGTTGAATATCGCCGACATTTCAAGTTATAATGTTATCCTGGGAATGCTATGGCTTAATTCTAGCAATCCGTTAATTAACTGGAAAACTTGCCAGCTTATTTAGAATTACGAATCGACTTTTATTAAAAAAGGGTTTAAAAAAGTTTGCTATATTATTCGAAAAGCTAAAATATTAAACTTTGCCAGTATTATACCCCTAAAGTATCAGCGATCCGAACGATTTTTTAAAAATAAAGAAAATTACGAGTTATTTTTATATAAATAATAAGATTATCGTATACCTATTAAAAAAGGATATTATCTTAAGTTTTATAAATTTTACTATATAAATTTAGAAAAGATAAAGGCCTTATGGAAAAGTATTTAGTTAAACTTAAAAAAAGGTTATATTTTACTATCCGAATCTCCCATAGGATATCTTATATTTATAGTACCCAAAATCAAGGACGGTAAGCAAAAAATCGATTAAAATGGAGATCCAGTTTATCAACGCGTGGTCGACTATCGACAGTTAAATAATATTATTATTAAAAACGGATATCCCTTAACCTTAATAAACACCTTAAGGGAAAACGTAAAGAAAGTTAAATAATTTACCGCTTTAAACCTTCGAAACGGGTATTACCGTATCAAAATAGTAAAAGAAAAAAAATAAAAAATTACCTTTCGAATAATATACGGGTATTACGAATACCGAATAATACCTTTAGGACTTATTAACGCCCTTACTAGTTTCCGACGCTTAAATATAACCATACTTAGGAAATTCCTAAATAAATATATTTTTGTTTACCTCGACGACATCCTTATTTATTCCAAAACGCTGGAAAAATATGAAAAACATATTTTCTAAGTTTTTAAAGCCTTAAATAAAGCAAATATCCGGATTAACCCCGCTAAAAATGTATAATATACGTAAAAGGTAAATTATTTAAGATTTACCTTTATTTCCGGTTAAATTTAAATTTAAGATTTCAAATTAAAAGCAGTTAAAAACTGGCCCATCTTTAATAAGACAACCGTTATAAATATCCGACAAATTTTAGGATTTACGGGTTGCGTACGTAACTTAATTAAGAAATATAAAGATATTGTTAAACCATTAACGAAACTTACCATTAAAGAATATATCGGAAAAAAATTCGAACTCTTAAAGGAAATTAAGGAAGCTTTTCAGTTACTTAAGGACGAAATTACCAAAGAGCTAATAATAAAATTGCCCAACGCCGACAGAAAAAAAAGCTTAAAAATAAACGCTTTAAATTATGCCTTAAGCGCAGTTTTAAAGCAAAAAAAAAATATATATATATATATATATATAAAAAATACTTAATAGCTTATTATTTTAAAGCCTTTCGAAACGTAAAATTCCGATATAAGATTTACGACAAAAAGCTATTAACGATTATTAACGCTTTAAAAAAATAAAAACCTTTTCTTAACAGAACCAAAAAACCTTTCGATATTTATTTAAATTATAAAAATTTTACCTGGTTTATGACGACTTAAAAGTTAAACAAACGCCATAAGATTTGGATAATTTTCTTATCGAAATACAATTTCCAAATTTACCATATTAAGGGAAAAGAAAACATTTAAGTAAATATTTTAAGTCGTAAAAAAGATTACGGCTTTAAAGTTCCAAAACGTCGAATACAAATATTATAATAAACTAAAGACGGTACCTTACGGTTATATAAAATATTAAAGTAATCTATTCTGAAATTTTAACAAAATTCCGAAATTCTTATAATAAGGAAAAGCAAAAAAAAAAGAAAAAAAATTGCAACAATTAAATGGATAACCTGAAAATCAGTTATTATACCATAACAAAATTTACATCCCTTAAAACCAACAAAAACAATTCGTCAAAGAATTCCATAAAATCTGTTACATAAATATTAAGGCATTTTCAAAACTATTAAACGGTTATAAAAAAAAGTACGACTTTTTAAAATTTCGACGAATTGTTAAATAAGTAATTAAGGATTATAACGTTTATAACAAAACAAAAGCAGTCCAATATAAGTCTTATGAACTTTTACAGCTTATAGATATTCCAAAAAAAGCTTGGAACATTATTACTTAGGATTTATTACCGGTTTACCTTTATTAAAAAATCCCGTTACTAAAGCCTAATATGATAAAGTATAGGTAATCTTTAATAAACTTACCAAGTATAAATACTTCCTACCTTTTAAAAGAAACGTAACGGTAAAATAACTGGCTTACGTTTTTGTCCGGTATTACCTCGATAAATATGGGATACCAGAAAAAATTATATTAAACAAAAATAAGCTTTTTATATCAAAATTTAGTACCAGCTTTTTTAAGTAAATAAGCGCCAAGCTCAAATTCTCTACAGTATATTACCTACAAATAAATGGACAAATAAAACGTTTAAACTAAAAATTAAAGCAATACTTAAAAAGTTACATTAATTACCAGCAAAATAATTAAATTAAACTTTTTTTTATTAACTCAAATAACTTACAATATATTTATTAATAAAAACATAAGTATTTTTTTCCATATAGCGGTATATAATTACCAAGCAAAAACGTAACACTAAAATAGCTATTAAACAAAGCTCTAAAATTAACCTCGAAAGCTCCTTAAATAAAAACGGTAACTAAAATCCAAACAATACAAGCCCGCTTATAAAATAAATTACGATTTTTCCAATAAAGGATAACTTAATATTATAATAAGAAAAGAATTAAGGGATTAATTTTGTCGAAAAGAAACAAATTTTATTTATTACGCTAAAAACAAAAAGCAACTTCGAACATGTTTCAAATTAAACCAAAAAACCCTAATAATAAGCTCGACTTTAAAAAGCTTAATCCGTTTAAAATCGATAAAATTATCTCCAAAACTAATTACCGACTGTTATTACTTAAAACGATAAAAATATACCCTATTTTCCATATTTTTTGCTTAAACTCGTACCCAAAAACGCTTTATTAAAAACCAATCTAGAAACCGAAAAAAACGACGAAAAGTACGAAATTAAACAAATACTAAACTCCAAGGTAATTAAAAATAAGGTTTAATATTTGATTAAATAAAAGGATTACCTATACGAAAAAAAATTTAAAACCCTTTTAAATACTTAACGAACGCGAAAAACCTGGTTAAGACATTTTACCGTCAAAATCCTAACCGACCGACTTTAATGCGGCTAAGGTCGTAGGCGATAACGGCCCGGTATTTAGGTTTAACCTTAGGCCGTTCCAATCGAAAAAAATAAAGATTTCTGCTGTAACGTTTATTTCTAAAGCAAGTTGCGCTTATTTTGTTTCCATACGACGTTATTTTATTTCTTCCTTTTCCTTATTTAATTTTTTTTGGTTTTTTTAATTCGTTTACGGAACGAAGTTTGCGGCGAATCATTTTTATATTTCGACGTTGTAAAAAGTTTTATTAACGGCTTAACTTGATTAACTTAGTTATAATTTCTGTTTATAATTATTGCAAATTTAATAGTACTTTTTCGGCGGCCCGTTTCTTACGATTAATCCGCGCCCTTTCAGACCGGATGTTTTATAACAATTTTAGAAAAATGTTAATAGCCTTACAAGGTACATTAGCTTTATAATAATGCTAGTACCTTTTTCGCCTTTTAACTATTTTATATTCCAGTTTTAAATTTTCGCAACGTTTATAAGGCATAATTAAGTATCCGAAATTTAAATTAAAAAGACCAAGTTTTTTCGATTTTCGGTAGAAAATTTAGCGCATTTTCGTAATGGACCTGTTATAACGATAAATTAAGAACTATAAGTTAAAAGAAACGAAAAATAGGTTAAAACGTACTTATTTTATCTTTAAAGACAAAGATTTCGAAAGAAAGGGAATGGTATTACGGATTAAGATTTCCCGTAGGTAAACGGGAAACCAAAAGGGGGAATAACCTCTGGTCGGGTAAACTTCGGTACCAAAAGTAATCTTTACGGAGCCTACAGAAACATTATAAAGATATCGCAGAAATATTACAAAGACATTATAAAGATATTACAGAGACCAAACGGAGGTTATATTAAAGGGAAAGGACATATAAGTCTTTTATGTTTCCTCGTAAATAGTACTTATTTAATTTCGCTCCTTAGTTATCAATTTAAGTTTTTAATTAAAGGCAACGTTCTCCGATTAAGGGAAAAGTCCGTAAATCTCTTTAACGAACAGACTACTGAATCATTCTTCGCCCTATTGTTACCTGCAAATCAAGAACCCCTTTCGGATACTGATCACACTTCCAGGTGGTTGTGTAACAGGTTCGTTACATTATCCTCTGACCGCTGCATGCGTTTTTCCAGTCATTCGTATCGTTTTTGTAAGTAGGTGATCGGTTCGGCTTGTCGTCGTAGCTGTACACAGTTCCAAATCTCTGATCTATTCTCTGAAAGTTTTCTTACTGTTTATTTTACCTCGTATTGTTTATTGTAACGCGATGTGCCTTTTGCTTTATATTAAATTTCCTCCTAGATCTTTTTGCGTTTTTCTAGTTCCTTTACTCCCGTGGCGGGCGATGATGGATTCTCTGCTTCCTAACCGGTAAGAGCTAGTCGAGTCTCCAGCGGATGCTTAAGTAAACCACGCCTGTAGCCGCGAACGCACCACTCCGCTCTCTTGCCCTCTGGGATCGGACGGCGGCGCTTGGGATAGGTGCGCATCTAAGGGCACGTGTTTGGGCCGATCTCCCGGGCTTGACGGGGCGGGGAGATGAGACCCGAGACTGCGTGGGTCCCCGATCACGATTATATCAACATCTTACCAAATCCGGTAGTTCACCCGAGTTAGCTTGTAATTACCTCCTCCCCTTTCGCAAACCACATCCCCTCTCTCTCACACGTGGTTCTTGGGATAAATCGAGTCTGTTCGCCCAGATGCGTTTCCTTCACTGCGGGAGATAGCCGTGACTTTCTGTTTCACGCACGTTATCATGGGCCCCGTTCCGGCAGTTATATATCTTTCACTCGGGTAGTGCTGATGAACTTCTTGTAACCAATGTCAATCCTTTTCGGCGAGTTACACGCTACCAGCTCCTTACGCAGTTTCCGTGAACGTCAGTCTCGTGACCATGTTCATCCAAAGGTCACTTAGTATTTCACTACTATCGACAGGGGTCTCTGCTACTGCGCCACGATACCTTGCGCCGCTTCAGGATATCAATTTCCCACCGTCCGAGAGCGCGGCCGATCCTCTCAAATGGCTGGGAGCCAACGGACCTTGGTATGCGGGTAAGCTGCTTGAGACACCGGAATGGCGAATGCGCAGAAAGCCCGTTGACTAACTGCGCCAAGGCCCGGACGTCTTCGGAATTTCTCCCGACGTGCCCGAGAGCTGCTACGTAGACCAGGCTGCCTACATCTCAAGACATGGATCTAGGTATCCTGACAAAGGGGCTTATGACGGTTGGGTATCCATGTGCGAAAAGGTCTGTTTGACCGGCTATCCTTTTAGCCATCTATTTTATCTGTACTAATTACCTGTAGTTTCAAGCTAGCAACTTCACAGCAGCTGGAAGCTTGTCCTTCCTGCCAACGTGGCGGCCTGTCTTGACGAATCCGGCGCTACAGATCGCCAACCTAAACCCAACAGGCGCCAAAGAGGCGTACGATTTCGGATATACACTAAGGACAAGGTACAAACTGACCTCATACCTTCTCTATGTACTCAGTCTTACAGGCTATCAACAGGTATCCGGACCTCTACCGACAGGGAGATGAATTCATGGTGTGGTCCAACAATTACACTCGAGTTCTCCAGACGGCTTCCATGTTCGTCCGGGGTTTCTTAGGATTCGCGGCCGCCCAGAACGGCAGCGTGATCTCCGTGACTTCCAGGGGGTTCCCTGCGGCAGTTGGTGACACCCTCGGGCCATCCGACATGTGCCCCAACTTCGAGGATATGAATGGCGGAGACTACAAGACGACGTGGGATGACATCTGGATCTCGCCAGTCCAGCAGCGCTTGCAGGCGCTGATTGGTGGCAACCTCACGCTGACAGCAGACGATGTCAATCAGATGCCGTACCTGTGCGGCTTCGAAAGCCACATCACCGGGCGACTGTCGCCGTGGTGCGACGTGTTCACGGACGAGGAGCTGAAGCAGTACGAGTACTCGAACGACCTCCGGTACTACTACGGGATCGGGCCGGGCACGGATCTCCCGAAGAAGATGATGACACCCTTCCTGAACGCGCTCGTAGGTTTGCTACAACGGGGGCCTGCGGTCACGGGCACCAAGGCCGACGGATCGATCTTCGAACTTCCGAAGCTCATCATGTCCTTCCTGAACGACGGCCAGTTGACCGAGCTCGTCACCGCGAGCGGCGTATTCGACGAACAGCCGCCGCTGTCGCCAACCGAAAAGGATGACGATCGCCTCTGGGTCGGCTCACGGTACGTCTCGATGAGGGGCACCATTGCATTCGAGCGCCTGAACTGCCTCGTGTCGGACCACGGTGAGCAGACCAATTCCACGGTCTCTTCGGGTTACCATTCCAGGCCGCCCTCCGGCACCAACGCCACATACGTCCGCATCCGTCTCAACGATGCTGTCTATCCGCTACCGTTCTGCAAGGACGGCCCTGGATCCTCGTGTCTATTGGATAGTTATGCGACTTACGTGGCCGACAAGTATGCGGCCGAAGGCGATTGGATCACCAATTGTAATGTCACTGTGACGGAGGATACGCCGACGACGGTCAAAGGGGCAAGTTTCTTCACGGACTTGAGTAGTCCATGGGTTAGCCGGATCGCGCCTTAGTCCTATTAAAATGTCGATATAATGTAGTAATACTCAGGAGTCGGAACATCACGGCTTATAAACAAGCAGGTTTCACCCTAGCCATGCGGAAGCCTGGTGTGGGGTGGTAGCCTACACTCTTTCGTAAAAGGAGATAATAGCTGGGAAGAAAGATATTAATTAATTTGTAGTAAGAGGTACCGAATGGAGGAATACCTTTCCTGATTGAACATTGCATCGTGCAATGACTTAAAGCTGATATATGAGGCTCCTCTCGTGCTTGCGCCAAGTTCCACTCCTGTTCGACTTTGATGCTTTTCTACTCGTCACAGTCGCTCCCTCATCTATATTAACCCAACTGCCATGGGTCATCCTGTGCGCAGTGGGCTCGATAGCTGTCTCGTGCTTGGGTGGCAGCGGCTGCAGATTGTTTTGCGACCGGTAATCTAGGGGCACAAAGACCCGTTTGCTGCCAGCTCAAGGTGATATCACGGGTCTAGTAGGCTAGTTAGTTTTGATCTCTTAGTTATTAGATACTAACAATAGTGTATTAGTTAATATATAGCGTTATTGCCATTAGGGTCATGACGGTTCCGTTTTTGCAATGCAACAAATAGGTATAAGGGTTGGTGACGGAGAAAGAATCAAGATGCCAAAAAAGGCCCATTACTTTCATCCAACCATGTGATCCGCGTTCCGCTTCATGAACAACCAAAAGTAGAAACGTGTTCTAGTCAATTATAATTATAAAATGTCCTCTAAGATTTCAAAGATGATTACATATAAGTCAAACACACCCTTTACCTACCACCCCCTTTCCACCCCACCGAATATTCGAGACATTCTAAGCACTGGCCCCTTCTTCAATCATTATTGATACCCGTTGAACAACGTCGAAGTCCGAAGTATATTCAATTCTCCGGTCTTATCTTGCCGGTCATTATAACGGCAGCCGGGCAGCTTAGTCACTACTGTACGATTCCAGAGCCAAGCTCAGGAAAGACTTCGGAACCGGTTCGGTTATATTGGGTTATTATGTTACCAGAATATCACCCCTTTCCACTTCGTGGCCTTTCCCTATTTCGACCACATCCAAGATTGTCCAATATCTAACCCGTCGCAGAATAGGGGTAGCTCGCTTAGTCATCAAGGCCGAGTATCCCGCAGGCACCCGGGAAGAACGCTGTTCCGGAATTCCCACATTATATACAGTGCCTTCTAGCCACTGCTCCCTGGAGCTCGAAACTAATCATGACAATTTACACTGTCTACACCTTATGCAAGCCCTTCCCGCGATCAGCTTAACTGTGGCATAACTTCTCAACAATACATAGAGGCCGTCTAAGTCATGCGAATCTGAGGCACGAGCACTTATACTCACCTTAGTCAGCTCTTTCAGCGTCTCTGACGGAGGTATGGAAGTATCTGTTGAGGTACTTACTACTAAGTCATAACATCACAGAGGACCAGAATCTCTAGCTTAGCTAGGCTCACTTGTGTCCTGGCCGGTCCCTCGAAGGGACACAGAGGACGCTTGCCCCTAATTGATACCTCTAGTCGTGGAAATATACCCAAAGGTCATTGGTGGTTTAGGTTATCTAGGCCCGGCTCCTTCGCAGTACGTAAGAATCCTGGATAGTAAAGAGCTACCTATCGGTCTAAGGGTATAGCCGTACCTTGAAGACAATATCACTTCGTCGTAGAATGACTCAGTGAAGTACATATTTTCTCAGCTCCCTCCTCCCGTCCTTCCACTCATCGATCGCCCTCCCGTACATATATCCGTCAAGGTAAGCATCACCGACATATCGATATTCACCGTTATTTCCTTCTGGTCGTATGATGATAGGGGTTTTGCATCCTAGTGGAACGCAGACTATATCCCCACCTGACATAAACCCGGTTCCTATACCCATGAGACCCCCTGCTGTTATAAAGAAACATCGATCCACCATAGCGCTCCCCCAATTCTCCACTAATATCCTTTCCCTATCTCCAGAGGCAATGCCGACATTGAGATCAGCATAGTATCGAAGCTGATCATCGAGTTCGATATAGGGTAGACACTCCAGGATGAGTGATGCGAACACATGGTAGCATATGCGCATCCATTCGGCGGAGCTCCGTCTTGTTCCTCGACCCATGCTGAGTGTGCGGCAAAAGGCTTCGTCTAGTCGCTCTCTATACGTTTGGGTAGAAAGGTCCCGCTCACGAAGAATCTTGGAACGCCAATGCATGAATGCCAGAAGGTAATCATCCGAGTTACATAGAGTTCCGACTGCTATACCGCGTCTTCTTACCGCACCGATGTAAATGCCGGATACCTCCAGTTTGGCTCGCCGGGATTTATCCAAGAACCTGAACTCCGCGTCCGAGTCACCCGCAGCCGAGAAGTCATAATTTAGACTCAAGGATCGTGCAAAGGTGATTCTCGACCAGTCAGGCACCCATGAAGGTAGTCTAGCCTTGCCGATGTGAACTGGGAAATGGATTGACTCGCAAATCACGTCTAAGCGGCGGGTGGCATGCAGACAAAAGTCCACGACATTTGTATATACCTCTTTAACGGATGCGTTATAGTCGATAGGAAACCTAGAACGGATTTCCCCGGGTAAAATCCCGAACACACCGAAAACCTTGTCTCGGGGCTCGCTAGCTAGCTTTCGTCGGCACGCGCTCAGCGTTTTTGGAAATGATGCTGGTCCACCACCTTTCGCTAATCTGAGAATATTATGAATGCTTGCTGGGCCATATCTACACAGGACAGATTCATATCCGCGGTGCTGCTGCGAAACGAAGTAGCGTGTCCCATCATACTTGCCGGGGTGGTAGTAAAACTTCAAGCTTGCTGCATGACGTTTGAACGTTTCCGAGGCGTCAACATATGTCTTCCAAGGTAGATTTGTATCACCGCAGTATACAGTTACTGATGTCGCATTCAAGACTTCTTGGACGACCCAGAGTCTGCTCCAGTAATCTCTCTCGAACAGACAAACCAGCGCGGTGAAGTGGGGACGCCAACTCTCGGAGGCTATCAAGGCATGCATAGCCTCAGAGTCACCAGCGATTTTAGAGACGGCTTAAAGTAACTCGACCGCGAGGTCACTGTCGTCCACCTCAGGGCCTAGCCATACAGCGACATATTCGGCTTGACTGTATATGCTAGTCATCATTCGAACTTGATGGGATCGTTCATCCTTGTTTCGCTGGTTGATGCATATTGCGTCTGCCCATAGAAGTATAGGCTCGCTTCTTCGAAGCGCATTTAACGCACCGTGCAAGCTCGAGGTAACCATGAAAGGGAGGCCATCAACTTGTATCTGAACAGTATCGTCCACGTCGCCCCAGGCATAAGACACAGCCACATAACTAGGGTGGCTCTCAAGGGATGCTGGCACAAACTCGCATTCGATGATCGACGCGGCCCCTGGAAGGAGGCGGAGCAATCTGAATTCGATCCCTTGAACATCTTGATACTGCAATATAGCATGGTCACGAGAAGCCGAAACATATTCAATCGTCGAGGCATTTGGTGATAGAGTTGTGCCTGCTGCGCCGTCGCTACTCCCGGATAATTGCATTCTTGAGGTAATGCCAAATCCACTTGCCACGGTCTCGAGTCCCAGGGAGAGGGCGGGTCTCAATTCTTCTATATCAACAAGCGGTTTCTTTGAAAGTTCCCTTGTAGGACTCCTGCTATCGCACACGGGATACGACGCCGTGCTTCTAGAAGCAGCCTGCACCGTTGAATGATGCCATAGCAGGCTCTCAGGATGGTGGCCATGTTCCACGGGATGCAAGGAGTGTGTGAGGACCGGATCCGTCTGTTGTTCTACTTGTGACAGGGCGTACTCTGAATTGGGAGGTGTATCTTGAATGCTACTAGGTTTTGTGGATGACATCTCATCCCCACGAAGAGAATTCTCTTCCGAGAATGGACAGCGGTCCGCCTCATCCTCGACGTGTGGATGGTGCAAATTGGACAACGTTGCAGGCCGCTTCGACGGACGCTCAACATAGGCCGGTTGGTCCTCTGGATCCGCGCTCCAACAAGGCGATGGTCCGCGCTTCGAGCCTGTACTGATATCAGCCACGGTAGCCGTGATCCCCGTCTCAGTGTTGAGGCTGTCTGGCGAGATGGTAGTCTTCATAATGGCTTGGGCCGTGAAACTTGCGAGATGCTATCCGTATTAACTAACGCTTTAGCGGTTCAAGACTTGGAAGGAGAAAATGTGTGGTCATGAGGAAGTAAGCCCAAAGAAGGCTCCAGCTGCCGCAGGAGGTTGACAGGTCAGCCCCCCCGCAAGCCATGCAGTAAGGCTCTCTCATTTGTTCAGCCACGTGATCCAGCACCCGGTTAGAGGTTCGTAGGTAGTTGCAGCCCGTGGGACACGGCGTCAATACGTGACCACGTAACGTGGGATCGAAATTCATGCATTATTGGTACCATTACAAAAGCCCGGAAAGCATCGTCCCAGCATATGCCCAAATCAGGACACCCAATCCAAGCAGACAGGCACTATCTCCCACCAGCGCCACCCAGTGCCTCGAGGCTCGAGTACGGGCCCCGTCAATTAGCTAAGTTAGATCAGTCTGCGAGCCTACCTACGTATGTTCCTTCATGACCCCTTCCCTCGACCAGCGTCCGATCATAACCAACCCTGCAGAAAACGTACGCGGGAGGGGATAAGAGAAAACCATGTCGAATTTATGATAAAACCGTAGCAGGAAGAACCTAGTGAGAGGAAAAGACTCATTCGGGTATCGGGCACCCCTCTCCGAAAAAGGAAGAGCGCGCTCGCCCATCCTCCGCCTCCACCTAAAAATGGATATCCTGAACGCCAGGGCAAAACAGCTATACAATCCGTTAAAGCGGCCTAAGAAAATCGTAACCCTGCGCATCAAGCCAGATCCGCCGACCTCCCGGAGTCGGCTGATAAGTCATTATTCCTAAACCATTCCTTCGTAGTGCCCATAGTGCCCCCGTTGCATCATCGAGATCTCAATAACGGAGTATGCCGTAGTTGAGACACGGAACCGACTAAAGAACCGACCAAAAAGGCTATTGTGTGCCTGCCCCACGATATCGTCGTGAATAGTAGCCAGCCCTATGAGCTGAATACGGGGACCAATTATTCGATCTCCATCCTACCAGCGACTTCCTCGCTAACGCCCCGGCTCGGGAGGATCCGCCTCTCGTCGTCGCTCCCCTCGCTACTCTCGTAGTCGCTTTCCTCCTCGGTAGGCGGGTCTGGGTCCTTAAGAGGGTCTATATCGACGTCCTCATCAGGATCCCATATGACCGCATCCTCCTCTTCTTCGTCGTCTTCGCTAATTATACGATCCGCAAGTTGGTCTCCAAGCCAGTATTTCGCACGTTTGTTCGCTCCAAGGCTGCTAGACAGGGCAGGTGCATGACGTTTCGCAAGCCCAATGCTCCCTCGTCTCGGCGCAAGGCCCGGAGAGTTCACGATGATCGGCAAGCCCCTGACGTACAAATAAGCGACCCTCTTCTTAGCCCTGTTAAAGAAGAAGTAGTGCATTCTCCAGATGGCTGCCTCGTCGCCGTCGAACGGGTCCTCGGCAGGCTGATAGGAGAAAGCGGAGCATTCTTTGAGCGCCATCTCTTTATCTATCATGGCCCACATTTGGGGCCCCCACACCGGACTGCTTCCGGGAAGGTTGCTGGCATTCGCCAAAGGAGAAGTGCTATGATAGGACGAGTTGTAGTTCGGCGCGAGGAACGATGAGCCGACTGGACGCACGCTGCTCAATGTGTTGTCGAAATTGGCTATCAGATGCCGCAAATCTTTCTCACGTCGGAAGTCGCTTGGGCGTAGGACATGTGAGAAATCGTAGTCGGGGTGGCTAGCGTTGAGCGTTGCTATCAGGTAGGCAAAGGTCCGGCGGCTCCATACATCGCTTAATGGACCGAAAGGGCTCGAGCGCGACAAGTTCATCGAGGCAGCCATTTCTCGCCGCTGTGGAGGCGAGAGAGAAGCGCCAAACTTGACGAGTGCTGCATGTTGGGATTCCAGAGAGCACTCGATATTCTTGTAGAGTTTCTTCTCGGAGCCGGTGGCCTTAGTAGTGTAGAGGTCGCAGCCACCAGTGACGCGACAATCCGGGGTGCTGAAGTTCAGCGCCGACGTGACCACATCGAAATCTCGAAGCGGGAGAAACTGGGAAAGAACTGTTAGCGGCCATTCATTCATCTACGTTTCTCCCAAGAATATTGATTACGGCCACCAACCTTCATGTTGATGGCGATGCAAGAACAGCGGAAATACCGACATCCGACTTCAATGGCACGATTATATTCGTAAGGGCTGAGCGGTAGAGCCTGGGCAACTTGTAGGTTATGCGATTCTGGCTAGTATCCAGACTCGCTTCGAATTCAACTCTGGTTAAGTTAAGCTTGGGTTGCCTTGAACGCGGCAGTGTCGGAGGCCGATTAGATTGAACGTTGGCGCGCCAAGCAGGCAAATGGCGTAGGATATGTCAGATCGGGAGGTTAACGGAAGACGAAAAAGAGTGAAAGCGCTCTGAGCGAAGATACGATCGGGAGGGATGCGAGTGGGTGTGTCTTGAAGAGTGCGTAGTCGACAATTGGGCGGTTGTCGGAATCGCAATTGCGTTCTGAATATCGCGAGGTAATATCGTGTGGCTTGATCGCCCTGTATGTCAGTTCTGATGGATACAATCTAGACGATCAATCGCCTAGAAGTCAGAAGGGCGGTAAGACATGACGTGGAAATAATGGGCTGACTGTGGTTTGTTGATTGCTAATGGATTTGGTGATGAGGGGGGATGCGAAGGGGGAACGTTGGAGCGAGTGGGAAAGATGCGGCAGTGACAGTTATGGGTAGGTCGATCTAAAGGCCGAACGACCGGGGCAGTTGGGATGCGCCCAAACCAAGGGTTCACTGGGCAGCCTGCTGCCGGCGCAGAGCGACCAGTATAGGCGGGTAAGTCTACCTACCTAGTAGGTATGTCATCTGACAGTATCGGACTGACACTGATGAAGGAGTGGTGCACGGACCTCCTCTTCGGCTGTCATGTTATTGGGAAGGGGTACTGCCAATGGTACAAGCCGTAACAGCTGAATCGACCGGCTCTGGGCCTCCACCTCACCATGGTAGTAGTCCGGGGGTGTTAAAAACGAATCAGATAACGTTCATACACCACGAGTAATGACGAGGCCACACCATATGCTCGCCTACCTCGGTTTCTCTCTTCGGGCAGCAGAGAGCAATTTAGAGTTGGGTAGCCTGTGAATGTCACTATAATGATGATGAGCTTGATCGGCTTCCGGGCGCTTCCGTGCACTTCCGTATTATGGGATATAAAGCTTTATTTCGCGGAAATAACCTATTATAGCGTTGAACGTGAACAAGATGTCTCACGCTCTTTTGCGATTGGCTGATCGGATCGGATGCGAGGGATATACGCAGGGCGGCCGTAGTCGTTGGTCTTAATAGCACTCGATAGCTCCCTTTCCCCATGGTCGTGATCGGTTCCTCTTTTTTCGTCATGGCGCAGAGCCGGCTTTACATAAAGCCTTGTTGTCGCAACAGGTCCAATATCTTCTCATCTCCCTGTGAAGACGATCAAATAAGTATACTTGCACACATCTGATGCGATACCTCAACCTGGAACACCTGTGCGCCGAGTTCCCAAAACCCATTTAGCCCCCTTGCGACAATTACAATGGCAATGATTACATGATTTTCGTAACCTCGTCCTCGACCTGAATAAAAAGAAAAAGGGTGTCAGTGATCGAAAGACTTCGGGAATTAGGCGGGCCGGCGGATTTTTTTTAAGAAGCACGAGCGCGGACTAGCCGCTTGACGGCAACTAACCTCCATGTCCTCGAGCGAGTCTTGCTGGCCTATACACCTCAGCACGTTCTTCTTGCTGCTCTCCTGCAGCTCCCCTGCCAGCAATATCTCGTCCAGGATGTAGTATGCCTTGGTGAAGGAGAAGATGATGTCGAGCTCGCACACGTTGCCGTAGTACTTGTCCATCTGTTCGACGTATCGGTGGATGATTTCGAGGGTAATCAGTTCGTTGTCGTCGGACGAGCAGCCGGCAATGAAGAACAGGGAGGCATAACGACGATATACAATCTTGGTGTCTGAGCCAGCCTGTCAATACTCTACCCCCGGTCCGAAGAACTCCTTGCTTCTGCTAACCTTTGTATTCAAGAAAGTTGCACATCCGAGTTCGTCTGGCGAGGACTAGTTGAGAGACGTCCTTGACAATCTTTGCCTTGTCCTTGGGAGACAAGGTGGTGAACCATTTCGCGAGGCGCTAGGATGGTATCGTTAGCATTTCGGGAGTCCTCAGTGAAGAGCGTCAGGTTTAAATCCGTACCACCTTGCCCTGCCGGGAAAGCAGGATCAAGTAGCTAGCACGAGAGTCAGTCTCTGTAGATTTCTCGCTCGAGCGGCACGATCTGGGATGGTGTACTTAATAGCCATGATGATGGTGATGATGATGTCCTCCTCGCATCACATAAATGGGGAAGAAGATAGAGTGACCCCCCCAAAAGCTTTTGCGTTGTATACCCCTGATGAATGTCGGTGGAGTAGACTTGTTTTGCTCCGTCTCGTGCAGCAATATTTTGACGGGTTACTAGTGGGGTCGGCCACGAGTTGCTGTAGAAAAGTAAATTGATGATGTAGGGAGTTTGCAGGTGGTACTAACGTAATAACAGCTGATACGGCCCGTTTAATGGAACTCCTTTCCTATCGATGTACAAGTCCTTATTAGCCCGTGCATTCAAGCTGCATATACAACTCTCAGGGATTATTGCAGTTAGCGTCATACAAACCCACAGATCCGGAATAGCTTTCGCTGGCTTGATTAGTTGACATATAGAATTATGTTAACGACGCACCAGTCTTTCTGTAGCCCCCAGCCTTGTGTGGGTGGGGGAATACTAAGAGGCAGTGCGGGCCTAAAAATGCTGTGAAGGGGGAGCTGGCAACCTATCTTAGTTGACATATAGAATTATGTTACGACGCACCAGTCTTTCTGCAGCCTTGCAGTTAGCGTTATACAAACACACACATCCAGAATGTCTTTCGCTGGCTTGATTGGTTGACATAGGGAATTACGTTACAACGTACCAAAATTAACAGATGAGATAATTACATAACGTTGATATTAATGGAGGTTATTACGTGATAGAAAACATACGAATTCTAGCCCGACCTATTCGTGCTCGGACCCGATGTTATAGGGCGGATACCTTGTTCAGGTATTACTTTCCTATGAATTGTATAGCAAATACACTGACTACCAGCAAGTTAATCGTACCTTAATGTCAAGAAAAAGGGGGGCTTGTATTGCGCTAAGTGCAATAATTCCTGAGGGTTGTAAACATATACTACATTCTTAAACGCTAACCAGCTCTATAGGCTTTTAGCACACTATGTACTAAGTACTGAGTATTTTACATTTATAATTAACCTTCGATACTATGAGTAAGCACCACGAGCCCCGGTTGGTCGACCAGTCCCGCGGCAGGCAAGCACCCACGAAACAAGCCGCCCTTGGATGATAGTCGAGACTGCTTGGCTTGCAGCAGCCAGCCTTCCCCATGCTTCATCCCACCAAGTGATGCCGCGAGACCTGATCCATCACGTCCGGGCTCCCCACCATCGGCTTACTTAATGCGTGGGCCGGCCTGCTTAGAAATGCTATTCACTACTAGTGGAATAGGACTCATCTCGAACGTTGATAGTGACGGTCGACTTGATACTACCACACAGTCCATGCTGTGCGATGGTAGATGATTAAAGCCCATACTTTGTGCATATGTCCGAATATCATCGCCATGAATTACCGACCCTTCCATCCACTCGTATATCCAATTATTGGTATCTTGCATCCACTATCACTTCAAGCAACCGCATCTGGTAGAATAATTCTATAATAATTCTATCCGCTGCTTCCTTCCAGACAACTGAAAACATCCTGGAACCTCCAATTGTGACTGGATATTGCACATCCACATGGGGTCCTATTTCGCATCACCAGCAGTCTCCGATGTACCCCACATGTTTCCAGTCTGATTTCAAAGCCTATCCCATTTTTTTCTCTCCCCTGCCCCTCCATCGTGCTAGCGACGGCCGGGGTTATATATGTTCGTCATCCTACGATTTACCTACGTAGTGTTCCTGTGATTGCATTGTGCACTGTCGAACATTTTCCTATAAATCATATTTAGACAGACTCTCAGCCATGACGAGGATAATCCTGTCAACAGGGTATGCCACCTACCCTTCAGCACCAGCGCTGGGCGCATTCGTGATGCTAACAGCAGAATTAGGAACATCGTTTCTGGTGGCCCTTCCATCATCCGCAAGCCCGGAACGTTCCGATCAAACCTCGAGCTGACAAATTCGCTACGGCGTAATTTTCTGGATGCACAACAGGACTACGCCGCCGCGCTCCAGAACGGCAATGGCCATGGGCATCACGTAAACACCGAGGGTGAAATCAAACCTAATGACAGACCAGCAAGCGAAATTTGGACGGCGCGGGAGGGATCAGCACTATACGTACCACGGATCGATTGGTCCGTCGGGGGACTAGAGGAAGAGCGCCCGCAGTACGAAATCACCGTAAAACTGTTCTACCTACCCACAGCCCCGGTGGATGCGCGCCTCGAGTACACGAAGCAGGCGCTGGACTTAGTCAAGAGAGAGCTGCGCGTGGGCGATATCGATCTCCTCATCGTCTCCTTCCCCGGTATATCGTTCGAGGGCGACTGCGAGTGGGAGGCCGACAAGAACAACGCGACGATGGGCAACGAGGAGGAGGAGGTCGCGACGTGGTCGGCGCTGGAAGATCTGCACAGGGACGGCCAGGTCGGCCGCCTCGGCATAGCTGAGTTCGGCAGCGTGAAGCTACGGCGGTTCCTGGACAGGATCAAGGTCCGGCCGGCCGTCGACCAGATCAACGTCAAGAATTGCTGCAACGTGCCCCCGCCGCTATCGAAGCTGGCCAAGGATGAGGGCATCGAGTTGCTCACGCACAACGACTGCACCGACATACTGCCCAGCGGGACTCTGAGGGAACTTCTGGGTCAGGGTCCCCAGGGTGCTGGTGTTCTCGCCGACGGCGAGAGCGGTGGTGACGGCGGCTTAAGGGGCGATCTCATCCCGGAGTGGGTAGTTAAATACACTGCATTTGTCAAGGATCGAGGGGTTATCGAGAACAAGGGCTACTTCGCAGGAGCGGAGCTGGTGGAAGCGTAAAACAAGTTACCGAGCGGGTTTCACACTCTTGCATACATAGGTTGATTACTCCATGTGCATATCTGGGATCACGGGCGTACGGAGGATTGCATAGAACGTTCGCAGCAGCAATACACAGGACTCTTTTCGCTGCTCGGCAGCGGGAACCCCATGTCCTCCCAGGAGAGACTCCGGCGTAGTAGGCATGATATTTTCGTCATATTCATCTCCGCCTAGTTAACCCACCATGCTCCTCTTCCGGCCGCGCATCCGCACGTCCTCGAGCTTCCTCAGCACGACCGGCGCCTGCTTGAAGGACCCCCGGTACCCGTCCAGCAGCACGGGGAACAGGCCCTCTGCCCGCGGGTGCGTGCTCGCGAACGCCCGCTCCAGCACGTAAAGGTCCACGGCGCGGTCCTCGTCGGCGCTCCCCTGGCTCGCGAGCCCGAAGTCGATGATCACGATCTCCCCGTCCAGTAACCGCGCGTCGTCATCATCATCACGATCCGCGGCCGTCCCATCAAGTCCATTCACCGCCGCCGTCTCCCCGCCCCCAAACGGCCGCAACATCATGTTACTCGTCGTCAGGTCCCCGTGCACGACGCCGACCCGGTGCAGCGCGCCGACGGCCTCGCCAACGCGCCGCATGATCGCGAGCAACGGCGCGTCGCTCTCACCCTTCCCGTCGAGGGGCTCCTCAACGTCCCGCCCGGCACCGGCGTCCCGCGCCCTCCGCCGCGCGAGCCAGGCGTTGAGCGCGGCGCGCACGGGCGCGCCGGCGACCCACTCGAGCGCGAGCCAGCCGGCGGCCTCGTCGAGCGCGTAGACGGCCGGCACCCGCACCCCGTCGCGCCGGCACCGCGCCAGCAGCCGCGCCTCCGCCAGGATCCGGTGCCGCGTCAGCCGCGCGTCGAGCGCCGGGTGCCGCCAGCTCTTGGGCGGCCGGTACTTCAGCGCGCAGGGCCGCGAGGGGTCCAGGTACGTCGTCTTGTAGAGCCGGCCCTCGGCGCCCTGCGCTATGAGCTCGGGCGCGGAGGAGGAGGGGAACGTCAGGATTTTGGGGAGCGGGAATTCGGCTTTCGCATAGCTGTCGTCGTCGGCGTTGGCGTTGTCGGGAGGGATTGGTGGGGCAGCGGATTGCGATTCCGTGGCCATTGTCGTTGGATCTCTCGCTTCGCTAGGTCTCCACACCTTCAGCTGTCGTAAGTAAGTAGTGAGGTATATATATACGTATTAGCTGCGGCTGTAGTTTGACCTGAATGAGACAAAGCTATGGGTTTGCGCGCTGTGACAGTGATGTATGTACGGTGGGATGGATTTGGTAGGTCGGGATTGCCCCGCGATTGATAATCGATCGATAGTAGATAATAAAATGGGGGGGCTCAAGATATAATTAGTCTGGTCCAGCTGGCAGGGGCCACTGCCACTGGCCTCTCGACCCATTTTGGGCTTCAAGGGGTGAATCCCAATTCGTGGCTTCTTTCGAAATTCAATAGTAGAATCCTTTCTTTTGTTGTCTGATACACATACTCTCATGTCATTGAGGTCCTCGAGATCCGTCACTGCCTAATTTTCTTTTCGTGAGGTTTTACGACACCATTATACTCACAATCGAACATTGCCTAGTGCCAACTGGGCATGTTCCTGATGTTGCTTGCTTCAGGGGTAGACGCCTCAATACTTCCTCGTCACCTATATTCTCTATGTATTGTACAATATCCCCGGCATACTAATCGGTGGCAGATACCTAGATGGGACAATTGAGCCTCGCCCCAAGGGTCTAATCTCAATATGTCATAATATAGAGGTAATGATATTCTGGTATTTCCGCAGCTTCCGTTAGTATCCCTTGACAATGTTGTATAGCCTACTTAGGTACGGAAGCAAAGGAGGCGGCGGCAAGCTCAATACTTGGCAGGGCTTCAATGGTTCATTCACCCGAGTTCTGGCCCAGCCGTCAGCCACTGATGCACATTTTACGAGCTTCGACTTACCCGGACAATTGGCTGGCCGCAGTGCACAAAGGCCCGAAAGGGCGGGTTGCGAACGTCATTAATCCGCCACGCCCGCTGCCAATTAAGTAACACCCCGTCCTTTCCACTCAATCGTGGTTGCGCTCGTGAGACCATCTCACCGGGTAGTATAACCTTCAGGGACAGTACCTATTGTCTATGTCTTATGGTCCTCGGTCGCACAACCCTCATGTTCGCCGCGCTGCGATGGACCCCTCGTCATCTCCCATTTGGACCTTAATCCTGGTCGTCACTGCGCTTTTGCTGGCGCTTGTCGTGTGCGCCCAGATACTGACCACCTACACTGTCGCATACCTGGCCGCCCCGCGCGAAATCGCCGTCTTCCTCGATGCCGTCGATTTCTCCATCCTGGAGAATGAGAGCTACGAGCGCGACGTCGCGCGCGTGCGGAGACTCGACGACAAGAGACGTCTCGGCAGGTTGCTGCGCGAAATCCAGAAGGGTGGCGATGACGTGCGCGAGGACCTGAACCGGCTGCTGGTAGCCGAAGGCGGCACATCGTTGCGCATCGGCGCGAGACTGTTGTGGGCGAGCCATCGGAAGATGCTAGAAGAGAGGGTTCGCAGGCTCGACCTCTTGCGCACGCGGTTCTTGGTGGTCTACATGGGCATAATCGCCGCGATGGTGACCGAACGTGACGAGGGAAAGCAGGCAATCGCCGAGAAAACGGCCCGGCATGATGCCGAGAAGGTGATGGCGGATAACCACGACCCACACCGGCCGAAGCTCCCCAAAGCGCTGTCGGATTCCTTGGGACAGAAGCCCTCCTTGATGAAATTGAGTACGCCGACAATGGGGCATTCGCAAACGACGGGACAGCCGCATCGAGTGGGATGGATGGGCGTGGTTCAGGAATTGCAGCGCTCGCCCATTTTAGCGAAGCGACATGCTTCTATCGAAGGGACCATGGCGATGAAGTCGCCTCCAATGTCGCCGCTGAGCGGTCCATTGGGTGGCGGTCCATTACTCGATACCCCTTCGCCAAGATCCCTCGATTGACCTGCCTAGTCGTATTTGATGGAGTCCAGCTGTCCATATGTGCATCCGATACGACCGTTGATGAACACCCCTTACGATAATGATTTACGACTTGCCGAGGGAACCCTTATGACTTTCGATACTAGCATTCACTCAGAAACTTCAATGTGTACGCTGACTACCTACACGATGAGTTTAGTTACGACATTTCGGAGTTTAGATACCCCTATACATTATACGATACTTCTTTCTGTTTAAGTTCCGCCCTTGTTATCGTCACTCTCTGTTTTTAGATATTGGGCTAATTACCACGTTGCATACGATCTCCATGTGGTCGGGGAGGATGTTGATGGGTTTTGATGGATATTGGGATTTATCAGGGAGAGGTTCCGTACCAGACGGCAGGGTCATATACTCCACTAAGGGCAGAGATTCCAACAAAGACAGGCCTGGTTGAGTTGGGTAGACGCTGGAGTTATACTCATAGGGAGAGGCCTTCGTCGGGACCGGGCATCCTCTTTGTTTTCTTTTCCTTTCTTTCCCTTCCTACCATATTCGCGACGCTTCACAAGGACACACAATCCATGAATGGGTCATGCAAGTATCAATCGTACCTAAGTATGTAGCAATCAAATGCAAGGCATACTTCACGTGTTCCAGTATAGTGGCCCGGATCGAATTGACCATGTTATTAGATACCAAGCAGCTCGCTGCTTTTGATTTAATCGATGCTGTGCAGGTGAATGACATAGAAGGCGCCGGCTCCGGGTCTGTGATATCCCCAACTCGGAGACCAAATCCCATCAATGCCCACGAAACTACTACTGTCGTACTCAATGCGACACAGGGTCGTCGGGACCGGCACCATTCCTCTCACCAACTATTGTTGCGTTAATGTCCGCCTCCCGCGATGGCGAAGGGAGAGAGGATAAACACTCACCGTCCAAGGCAACCAGAAACCGGCTGACGCAGTTATAAGCCGCGACCTAAGGTAGGCATTGAGTCAGTCAGCATCACTCCTCTTCGGCTCCCTCCAACCAACTAACATCTTTCCAGTATCTCCTCAACAGACCTCCCCCGCCTTTCCCGCGCCCCGATAGCCGCGCGCCCGATCCGAACAGCAAACCAGAAAATCAAGAACAAAAACAATCAGACAGACAGGACCCACGACCGAGAAAGAAACGGAGGCAGTTGCCCACCGCAAAAGAAGGGAGGAAAGAGAAAAGAAAAAAACCCACCGTAGCAACGACCTCCACGACCTCCCTCTCACTACAGCACCTCCTGAGCGCATCGAAAGTCTCGTCGCGCACGCTCACGTTCCTCGTCATCTCGTCGGCGACGCAGAGCGCGGCCCACATCTTCTCGGACAGGCCGACCCTGCTCCACTCCCCGTCTCCGTCCCCCGCCTTCCCGAAGCCCAGCGGCGCCTCCCTCCGCACGACGCCGCCGGCCGCCATGGCCTCGCCGCTGACGCCCGCGGCCAGCGCCAGGGGCGCGTGGTGCGCCCACTCGTACCAGGCGCCGTTGCAGACGGCGACGCGGCAGATGAGAAGCTCGCGGAGGCCCGGCTCGAGCGTCGTGCGCTGCCGCACCGAGCCCAGGAACGAGTTCCAGCCGTCGGCCACGGGCGGCGCGTGCAGCAGCGCGAGGTCGAGCGGCTGCAGCGGCCGCAGCGCGCGCCGCTGCTGTATCCGCTCGACTATCGCCGCGTCCTCGGGGCTCGCCGGTTGCGGCGGGGAGGGGGTGTAGGGGATGCGCATTTTTTCCTTCCGTTCTTTGGGCGTTGCGGGGGAGGGGATTTTTGAATGTGGGCAGGTGAAGTCGGCGCTGCTGTGGTCTCGGATGATATATATATATAATAATAATATATCAGTCAGGGGGTTTTACAGGCCTTGCTTGGTGGGGAGTTGGTTTCCTCGGTTCCTCGATCTCGTCTAGTCTAAGGCGCCGACACAATTTGGAAACTGGCAATACTTTGCGGTGCCAACGGTACAATTCAACAGAGAACAAGAGAGCCACGACACATGGGGAAGCACGATTCGGCGGACACAGGTATGACTATAGCTATATATATGCTTGACTCAACCCCGGAAGTGGGATGTAGTTAACCCCCCATCCCGAAGATCGGAGCCAACGGACTGCTTTTCCCCGCCCGGATTGCACTAGTTACCGGCTCGGGTAGTCTGGCTGGCTGGATAGGAGGATGGCAACCTATCCCGCTTTTGACGGTTCCAGAATTTATGCAGTCTTATTATCCCGAAACACAGAGCGCTTTTGATATTTGCTTTTTTTTACCGACAGGCTGTGCCGCAAACCCGACTAGAGCGGAGACATATGACACTCTAGGACACTCATAGACAGCAGGATTCGCTGGGGACGATTAGAACTAAGGTATATTTTCTTCAAGTCGCCAGATCCGGTGTATATTGGTGTCTAATGAGGGTCCCTTCGCCTCTTCCATGGGAGTTCCCGTCTCTCCACAGCAAGGCTGTAAGTTTCATCACCTAAACCCTGTGAGGTTGTGTCCCATCCAATGCTCCAACGACGAAAACCACCGCCAGTCACGGAAATAGCGCCCAGGGCGTCTCTACCCGGAGCCCAATTACAGGAGTAAATATATATAACGAGAAAAAAGTGGGTGAATATGCAAGGTACGCCTCCCCTTACTCCGGCATACTCTTGTAAGTATGTAGCCAAGAACGCCCCTTCGCCAGCCGCTGAATAACAACACACTGAACTTTTCGTATTCCAATCGTCGTGAAGCTACCAAACTCTTGCTTAAATGATTTTTGGGATAACTGGTTTAACTCGTCATTGTAAATGTAGACGATGCCGGCCTCCAATGCTTCGAGTAAAGAAAACAGGGACACGTAGGTAAACCCTGCGAAATTGATGTTAGACGGAACCGCGCACAATCGCATGTCGTTTGTACAATTCTCCGTTTCATGAGGATTTGCATGATTTCGGTGCTTGATAAGTATTTATTACGCTGGCTGGCCGGCCGCCTCGTGGGTTCCGTTCATTTGCGGACTCACTTTGGCCTCTATCGAGCCCGGCTGAGCTTCGGAAGTGAGAGTATGGTCCTCAGTTTTCGTGGAATTATGGTCGTGGTTGGAAGAGGTTTCGGGCTCCTCGGGTATCGTAGCGAACTTTTGGAGAACTTGCTTGAGGGCCGGCCGCCGTATAGGTTTGCTCAAGAACTCATCCATCCCAGACTCCATGCACTCCCTCACATTGCTTTCTTCCGCAAATGCTGTCAGCGCCACGATTGGCGCAGAATAACCCATCTTTCGGATGAGGCGCGTGCTCTGCAAGCCATCGAGGTTAGGCATTTGGACGTCCATGAAGATAAGGTCGAAGTGAAGATTCTTCTCCATATCCGCCTTGACCAAGTCGTAGGCCTCCTGGCCGTCCTTGGCGATAGTCACATCGTATACATCCTCGAACTTGAGCATCCTAGTTACCACCTCCACGTTCGTTTTGTTGTCGTCCGCCACGAGAACACGGAGCTTTCCTTCTTTCTTGCTTGCGGCGGCTGCTTCGACAGCCTTCATCCGGTCATCGGCGCTCGGCTTCGGTCCTGAGGTCGGGTTTGCGGCAAAGAACGGTTGGCTCCAACCAACGAGTCTAGGTTGCCGTTCAAGGACCCTGGCTTTAGCATCCGCCTCTACCTGCTTTGCCGAGTTCCTCCGAGCCTCGCCGTCCGCTGAGCCTACACTTGGGGGTCGAGATTTGACGCTACTCGATGCCGTACTCGACGCCCTTGATTCTGGTTAGTCATGGTCTGGTATGGTATGGCCTCTGGAAGCGTACCTGTCTTTCGTGTACTTGAGAGGAATGTGCATTCTGAAGGTCGTGCCGAATCCAACAGTGCTCTTCAGAGTAATGGTTCCTCCCATCAGATGCGCCAGCTGTTGACAAATGCTTAGGCCCAACCCAGTGCCTCCAAATTTCTTGCTCAAGCCCAGATCGCCTTGGACGAACGGCTCAAATACCTTCTCCTGCATCTGTTCGGGTATGCCGGGGCCCGTGTCCTCGACTTCAAATTCGAACATGAAAGTCTTCGCATTTGGTGGTGGTGGTGTCGGGGATCTTTCTCGGATGCGCACATGGGGATGTTTGGGCTCCAGGGGATTTATGGCCAGTGCGGTGCCCTTGTACTGGAGTACAGAGCCCGACGGACCCTTGAGGTTTGCCGGAGCATTTGATCCGGATCCAACGCGCTGCCGAGGTCTGCCTGGTCGATTTGAGCTGCTCCTCGAGAATGATGAAGCCCTACTATTAGAGGACTGCTGCTCCACCTCGCCCATACATCTCATCCTTACAGAAACCTTGCCACCTTTCGGTGTGAATTTGAGACTATTGCTCACGAGATTGATGAGTACTTGAAGGATCCGATGTTGATCGCCCCAGAGGCACATGTCCTTGAGTCTCCCAGCGCCGTTCGGACCTACCGCCGGGAATTTCACGTCCATGCCGCTCGGACTGCTTGGGTCGGGATCCTCGCCAGCATCGGGATCCGGACCTATGAAATGCACTGAGAAATCGATGGCACCTTCGCGGACTTGTTTGTCAAATATCGTTAGTATCTGCGAACGGATGTCCCCCAATCGAAACTCCCTCTCTTCTAGGCTCAACTCCTGACCAATCTGGTTCTTCGAGAAGCTTAGCAGATCTTCTAGCAAGTGAAGTAATAAGTCACCTGACTTATAGAGAACTTTCAACGATTGCTTGATGCGGACGAGGTCGTCCTCCTCCATGCAAACGGAACACATCCCGAGGATCCCGTTCAAGGGGGTTTTTAGCTCATGCGAGATGTTCGCAATGAACAGCGTCTTACTCTCGTTAGCCGCTTCAGCCGCCTTCTTACTTTGTTCAAGCTCATGTGTTCTTTCCGCCACCTTAGACTCCAGTGAGCTGTACTGCTCGGTAAGCTCGTCAACCATCTCGTTGAATGTAGTAGTCAGCTCCGTAAGTTCGTCCCTGATGTAATGTTTCTTTTCCGCCACTTTACCAGGTATCTTGAACCTCCGTCTACGTGGATCGCTGTCGTGTTCCGACGCCGTGCCCGGTCTCCGACCCTTCCTCTGCCTGAACCTCTTCAATTGGCCCACTAGTCCCTTCTCCGATTCCTTGTTGGTAGCCACGGATGCATATCGGCCCTGGTCGTCTTCAGAATACGGGTCGCCCTCGAATGCTTCCTCATATCCCGGGGGTGTAATCGATTTCTTGGTGGCGGTCTTCAATTTTCTAATCGGCATCACACTCAGGTGGGCGATAGGAAAGACCACGACTAGTATCAGGCCGATCGTCGAGAAGACGCAGCCCAAGAGTATGTTCCTCAGGGTGTGGATCGGGACGTAAGCCTCGGCACGGTCCTGTTCGACAATGAGTGTCCAGTTCACCAAGACTGTTTGGGGTCGGGCGTAGCCGACAGCGACATGAACCCCTTGCTCGTTCGTTGTAGAAAGCATGCTACTAGCATTGTTGACTTCGGGATTCCGCACAGTGAAGGCTCTGAAAGCAGCATCATAGTTTTTCACCCTGAAGGGCTCCTGATAATTTCCCGAAGCAAAACTGTGTTGTGCGTGCCGGTCGGGCTGTCCTGGTCTTGGCCTCGGTGGTAAAACAAATTTTACGTCGACATTGGAGAAATTGGCCGCGGCATCATGCGTCGAGTTGGCTGGGAGGTTGAACCTACTAAATCGATTCCAACCAGTAGCAGGGCCGATAAGCAGGACAGATCCGGTCTCTCCCAGGCCCTCCTCAGATCTCATTATATTTAGAATAGCGGTCGCTTCGGCAACGACAGTCATGAATCCTAAGACTATGGTCCTATTGTAGTTCTCTCGTATGGGAAGGGTGTACGACATCAGGGCATATGTTTCGTTGATGACCAGAGGTCCTAATATGAGGCCGTTGGTGCTCGAAGCGATCCTAATATCCGGGAACGGCCGTGCAATAACGCCATTGTGGCCGGGGTTGAATGGGTCTTCAGCTCCCGAATCGACGTAGGTAATATTTGGGTATAGTTCTGGGGGGTAGCCCAGGTCCGTGTCGTTCAGCGCGATATCGGAGCCATTCGGGGCTTTATAGGGGAGTAAGATGCGTGGGAGGTTGGTGCCAGTGACTTGGACGAGACCCTGCGGATGGGCACCAGTCTCGTTCCGAGAATACAGTCTTGCTTGCAGGATATTCGAAGTCCCTCCGGAGGCCGCATTAAGGGCACTACGAAGGTCCTCTGCGGCCATTTCCCAGTTCGCCCGGGTCTCATTTCCCGTATAGAAGGTCTTGAAGGCTTCCTGCACGAGCAATCGCGTGGATATAGAATTGCATGCTGTTTGGACGATCTCGAGCTCGGAGGAAACTTGAGCGGCTTTGAGAGAAGCAGTCAAAGAAAGGCCACCTGTCTCGACGCCAACTACGAAGCCATTAACGTACATCCACACCGGAATGGAGATGACAGCAAGCGCTAGGAGGACAGCGACGAGCACAAGTGCTGCCAGCTGTTCTCGTATCCGGATTCTCATGCTTCCAGCCTATGCAGGGAGTCTCCAGCGTTGTCTTATTCCACACATCGTTCACACTTGGTGAGACGAGCCTCCTCAGTCGCACTGTTGGAAGATGGCAATCGGTACCTCTCGAATCGGGCGGAAGTGAAAGGGGGGACAGTCGTGACGAGCTTCAGAGCCGCCAACAGTGACGAGGTAGTAGTGGAAAGTAGACAATCGGTTGGTCCAATATCGTAGAGCACCAAAGTGATGGGAACTCGTTCTTCGTAGGCTAATCCAGCAGAGATCTGCGGTTGCACGACGTTCGGGGCCCCAAACGGGAAGCGGCGCGATGATGGTAGACAACGAGATCCCGCCTACGGTCAAATGTTAGACGATAACCGATGAGCTACGGCATCAAGGCGCAGTAGAACTGTCGTGCGAGCTGAGAGGCTGAATGGCCGGTGCAAAAGAAAGACGAAATAACTGCTGAAGGGTTGTGGGTCTGAGTAATGGCGCTTGTTGCATGCGCAACGGTTGTTTGAATCGGCGCCAGGACGTCGAAACCTAGTGGTAGTAGGGACGACGCGGCGTCGGCATGCGACAAAGCCTGATCTGAGTAGAGAGGGGAGTTCCCTCAACAGAGTCTGTATGCTACCTATGATGAACAGAGGCTAGTCCAGGGGTACGCCAGTCAGAAATTTATAAATGTTCGTATCGATCGATGTGTAGCCTCTACCAAGATTTAGAAAGAGCTTGATCGACGGTGCTAAACTTTGGAAGGGAACAAGAGAGAGCGGGCTAACACCAGCGTCTGATGAGTGGACGAGCCTGGCATGGTTAGTCAGGAAAGGGAAAACGTAAAACTCGTCAGCACTTCTGGATGTCTCGGCAGCTACTTGGTGGGTACCTGCTCAACTGGTAGGCAGGTATATATATATTAAGGACAATGTTGGTACTAAAGGCAAGGTATGGAAATTGAGCTTAATCTGTTATCTACCTGTCTGGTTTAACGCAAAGGTGCTTTTTTAATGTTCCATAAAATCGGGTATAGTCTATAGATCTGAATGGCAGGGCTCCAGTGGACTACAGTGGACTGGGTTAACCGTAGCGGAATGAATGCCCACGGGGATGGCAGAGGAATTAACGAAGCAGTGCCCCAGTTTAACGGTCGGGAACAAAGATGGGCGAACCGCTGTTAGGTCCAGGCTTGTACCTAGCTAGAGCAATTAGCGTGCAACTGCGGGAAGTTTCCTAGTAGCCATCTCCAGAGATTGCGGGGGGTTGCTCTTGGGTGCCCGTCTGGGTAGGCTAGCCTTGGCGTCTCTGTTTGATGGGGTCTCGTGGGGGGCGCAGCCCACCCGAAGAACGGAGTCAATTGATGACATTTTGGCGTGGAAGCTACGTTTACCCAAGTATGACTTTAGTCTACCTAAGTATTTGCTAGGTAGTAGTTTAAATTTGTTCTTTTATTCTGACGGCTTTACGAGGCGTTATTAGACATTAGGTCCACGTTATACACGCTGTACTATGGTTCAGGTCCTAGACTTCAACTAGAAAGCTGCTTACTATGTAGGTAACTTAGATAGGTAATTTTGGCAATGGTTCAAAATCTTCAGAGCCGGCCATAGGCTGGTGGCTCCATCGGCTACTAGAAACCCCTAGCGTAAATGATGGGCCGGCGGAGCACACGTGCGGTCTAGGCCTAGAGGGCCCGAATGGACGAATTGCAGGCCAAGCAAGCCTTTCCCGGTTAACGCCAAGAACGCCAATATGCTGGTAATTAAGGGCTGAATAACATCGGCAAGCCGCTTGTAGTCAATCCAGTATTCGGCCAGGTTCCGAGCGCCACTTTGCGTCTCTCCGCCTCCATTGGAACGCCACGGACAATATTCCTTCAATTCATACGATGCTACCCTTCTTCAGCTCCCTCACGCTCTCATCAGTCTTATTCAGCTGGGGCCTTCGGGGTTCTAGTAGACACGGGTGATTAGTCAGCGCATCCGCGAGAGTCTGATACTAATGTTCAACGCTTCCCGGACCCAGGCTTTAGACTCCAAAGATCGAATATCAGCAGTATAAACAAACGATAGAGGAGTACTTATCTTATCCCAATAGCGCTAGATTGGTAGGGCCCAAGCGCACTGCTGCAGACCCCGAAAACTGGCAGAATATCAAGCGGGCATTTCGTTAAACGGACGACGCTGCGATCGTTTGCATTAAGCTTGCGGCCCGAACCAGTCTGCTAGCAGGTTAAATATGCCGACATGGGCGCTTTGACTTCGTACGGACATCCCCTATTCCCGAGGCCCAAATCACTAGATCACGCGAAGTTGATTCGCTAGTTTCTTGGGCACTCCGCCTGCGGGCAGAATCTCCACCTACGTTATGACCGTAGGCATATTCTACTCTCAACGTGGACAAAGCTAGGTGGAAGCGGAAGGGAAAACTAACGATTATTACGCGGCAATTGATGACTATCAAGAAAGTAAAAGCTGGAATCTGCATCAAGGTTCACGCCGAGATGCAAGCGCTTCTCCATGACGGTCATGTTCTGGCCTGAAACCCATCCCCCCCCCCCCAAAAAAAAAACCAAAAGATTATGAATTAAGGAGATGTTGCTAGCCGCCTGGTTGGTCTATGGGGTGATAGGGGCTAAAGTCCTCTTGCGGGAAGAATTAATATGCCCCTGGTCAACCCATCGCCTTGGTATTCTTGACTATGAAGACGCTCGAAAAGGGCAGGTACGATGATTTCCATAAGCTGACAAAATCTCCAAGATTGAGTGGCTTTGTGCTCGCCGAGTAGGCAGATCTAAGTAAGCAGCCTAGCAAGGCCGCTATGCCGAACGACAAACAGAAGACCGACGCCGAGGCTTAGTGCTACACCCCCATCCCCCGCCGGCCCCGCCTTGCTCGATGGATGGTCTATTCCGGCGTGTGTCAATGCATGGCCACTGTGGCAGCTCCTATGCAAGCCTTCTCGACGGTCACTCCCACAGCCTAATGCGGTGCAAGCAGTTCGCAATTGTTATCAGGTTGTAGCAGGCAGGAGTCACAATTCGCCCCTGGCTACAAAGACGTCCGCGATTCTCGACCCCGATCAGATCTCTGTTACCAGCTGTGACACCTGACAGCCCCCATAACGGCATTGTGTATGCGATATTTCAACGGCCGCCTGCGTCAGGGGCAGTGAGATTCAAGATGGATCTCCTCCGGAGTAAGTTTCTGGCTGGAAGAAGGCAGTTGAAATCAATTGCGTCCTCCTAGCTATTATGGCGGCTACCATGCTAGCTTGTCTAGCCGTAACAGGTGTCACCAGTCCGCAATGCGTTCTGAGTTTCGAGACTTAAGATCCTATGCTGGGTGTCTTTGCTCCTCAGCTCAATCCCCATCCAGCTTTCGTTCAACTCAACGATTTTTGTGACGGATTATATCGAGTAAGCGTTTCACCTGACCATTAGCACTGGAACCCTTGTCAACGGAGTTGCTTATTATCCCCCAAGAGAAAAGTTTATCTCAGGCCGGAAGGTTCAAAGACAGTCGTGCGGCTAGATATGGCTTTTCGATGAGCCTGGCGGATAATTACGGTCAAGAATTGGAAACCATGCGCAATATTTCATCCTGTATCAAAAGTGCTAGGCGATAGGACAGGTTCGAGATAAATCAATGCAGACGGTAGTACCTTGACTGTCATGGACTGAAATAGTACCGTAGCGTGGTCTTAATCGGTGACAAGCCTAGTGCATGGGTCCGAGATGGCATGCGAGTCGTATATCGCCGTTCAGCTAAGACTAGCCACCGGCTCGAAAGCTAAATTTGTCTCGTCGTGCCATGCAAGATGAGACCTTTCGAGACGAAACTGTCAGCCTGGATGACTTCCTGTGATAGCTGTCATACCATCGACTGGGATTCTGGGGCCCTTTGGAAGTGCAAGTGGCTGATCTAGAACATTTAGGTGGCGCCTCAGTGCCAGCGAGAGGCGAGTGTAGGATGCGCTAATCCAAACGGACCAACCTAAGCCATTTGTTTTACGACGCCACAAGGTTTCACGGTAGCGTGGCACCAGGACATGGGCTCAACGATATGCCAAAGTACCTGTAACTTGGCAATGAATGGATCATGCTATGTGAAAGGTGAAGATTTTACATTCGCTGAAGTATCAGAACCATGGTCGCACTCGTTCTTTTTGGATTGAATCAACGGCTTTCCGGCGAGGAAGAGTTTATATCTGCGAAGAGTGTGTTAGTCAAGTGACTATGCAAAGCATCCCTTGAAGTACTTTTCTTAACCCTTGAGAGTGCCATGCTGTTCTTATCGACTTGGCCCGGGAGCACCGCTCATCGGTCTCCTCCTCGCGCTTCGCGTCCACCCCTTCCGGCCTCCACCGCATCCACATCCACCCGGGCGCTGTGGCCCAACCTCATTTTGCTGACGTAGTGAACCTCGCCCAGGTCCGGGGCCCGTGCGAGGCGGTCGCGGTCAACGTCGGGTCCGGGTCCAGGTCCGGACGAGAGCCGCAGCCGGCCCGGGGACATGCAGATGGGCGTAATCGGGGCGGCAGTGCGCGGGCCAGACCCCGAGCGCCGGCTACAGGGTTCTGCGGTAGGCCTCGGGCTTGAGGCATGACCACCGGAACCCTCCGCCGAGCGGGTCGGCCTTAGCCGAGCGTGACTCGGGACAGGCGTCCGTTCCTGCCCGCGTCGTAGCCGGTCTAAGAGGTGTTCTTCCGCGAGAAGCTCGCCCTCGGAGATTCTGGGGCTGCCCCTCGGAAAGGTCGTTCATTCATCAGCCCCGGAGACGGAACTCATCCAAGTCATAATATCCCCGTGCGGATCCAGGAACAGTGCTAGCTGAAGCTGAATGGCTGGCTGCGGTAGCCCAGTTTCGCGTCGGCCGCGGTGCCCATGCCGGTGTGGCGAGCCGTCGTACATCCAAACATGAATTCCCAATCCCCCCTTGATCCGCCCGAGTATGATCCTGTTATATGCACGGCAAGAAAAGGGGGCCTCGGATACCGCTCGTCGGCAGCCGTATAATACGTAGGCAGGCCCAACGTGGTCGTCCTGAGATTCAACATGTAGGGCCTTTGATTCCCGCTCCGGCATAACACGGCGTCATAAGGTGAGACTGGCCAGCTCGAGTGAATATCTCCACCGGGGTTACAATAGACAAAAGCTCACGGATTAGCGATGATACGTTGCCTGGTATTTATAACCTTACACTGATGGAGTCAAAATTGCATAGAGCCGCCGCGAAAGTGTCTGAATCCCATTCATGCCTATCAGTACTAATGGGGAAGGACGCTCCATTTTCGGCGAAGAATCATATGCACACGACTGACTCTTTCTACTGTGACCGCGAAGGCGAAAGCCTCCCTACTGAGAGCGCTCGGTTATTTCTGCCATCTTCCCTGGTGTAATAGTGAGCACAAGCACTAGATCTTGGAATTGTTCTCCTGTTCGCAAATTTCTGTGAATGGAAACGTCAGGTTGATCGCATGGAGTTACGACGAGTGCTTGATAAATGATTTCCGTTAAGGGGCTGCTCTTAATCGATGGAGCAGTCCGTTTGACATTGAATATTCGCATATCTGGGAGTATCATACACAACATGAACGACAACTCATCCGAGGCAAAGAGCCAAAAATAGGACTCGATTACATCGAGTATGTGCGAGAGCCGTCCTTCGAGTGCTTAGAGGATGGAACCGAATAGTCTTAAACGGCATATGCGACATACGAGTTGCTGGGTGATGTGGGCCTTTACATAATGGAAGGACAGACAGCCTCGACTGCATTAATAGGCCGTGAGTTCGAGAAAGTCCCAGTACCAGAGCGCGTCAGGGCGGTCTGGCCTACTCTTATAGAGGCTTTAGTAGAAACCAAGCTACGTCGGCATAATCTGACAACATCCCCCAGTCCGCTTAGTACCTAAGCTCAAACACATGGTTAGAAGACACACGATAACGATGCTCCCGCAGCTAACGGAGAAGTGTTTATTCTCAGACGAGTATGAGAAGATTGTTGTTTCGCGGTTGTTATCGGCAGCTGCTGTCGGGATCTGGTACTCCAGAGTAGACTGCATTCGCTGGCCCCGCATGCGTCATCATGAATAGGGATTGGATAACGTGCAGAAGTAAACTTACTTAAGGTGGGAATTATATGCTCTGGTTTCTCTCTCCCTCGTATTCAGTAGGTTTTATATCGGCATGGATCCATTGTCTGATTCGAGGCTCTCACGTCTCCGGCCGGAACTTCCCTCTCTTCTCTTTCATCGCTTGGACCTTTTTCTTGTCCTCGGCAAATCTCTTCAACAAATCGGCTTGCTCAGCCTTCCTCCTCTCCCGGAGTTGGAAGCGGTAGAAGTTCTGCATGTCGTCCTTCTTCTTCTGCTGTTTCTCCAGCATCTTCTTCTTGGCCTCCTCCGCTTCGTCCCTCCGCGCCGGTGCTGCTCTGCCGCCCCTCGTGACCGTGACAAAGCCGTCTTCGTCTGGCTCATTGCGTAGCCTCTTGGCTAGTTGGACAGCTTCTTCCTCTCTCCTATTGAAAACCGTGAAATACGCGTCCACGGCGGCCTGGACGACATCGTTGCCCGGATACGACAGCTTGTGGTGCGCTCGCAGCCATTGTGAGCCTAGCGGCGGAGCTTTATCCTTTACGGCTTCTCCCCACACGGGGTACTTCTTCGATTTCTTCAATTTCTTGACGGCTTTCAGGACGGAATCGACGCTCTTCTCGTCGGCGAGCAGGGCCACGGCGGTACTACCACTCCGATGTAATCTGCGGGCCCATGTGTCTGGCAGCCGGGCAGCGGCTTCATCCTTGGTATTTTGCGTTTCTTCGTCTCCTCGCTTCCTCTTTTTCTGAAGCGCAGCTAGTCGGGAAGCCTGCGCAGGCTCGGGGGAGGGTATCGCGGTATTCTTGTCCTGTTCGAACGTGATACTCTCGAACCTACCGGCTCCGACTAGACTGGTGAAGAGGGCTCGGAAATGAGCCTCTGTGCTATCCGAGGGGACGTTCGCGACAAACAGGCTACGCGTGTCGTGGGCGGTAGCTATCTTAGGTGCATTTCTTCGCAGGTATATGTAGTGTGTCGCCTGGACTTGGTAGGAGGGAAGAGGAGGGATAGTAATTGGGAGAATAGAGAATTCCTCAGATGCCGTGGAATCGTTTGTCATTTTCAGCATCAATATCCGGATAATTTCACCTCAGAATGGGCCTGGATTGATGCTGTATGGCGAAGTCGAATACAACGTCCGACGACAGGCGGCCACGAAAGTTGCTTTTGATGATGCTTCAATTTTGCAAAAGTTGCGAGCCCCCAGAGAAATTATTAGCCTCGCAAAATTTTAGTAAGTTTTCAACTCTACTCTACCTTGAACTTGCGAAGTATGCACCCCATCTGCCGCTAGTTTATAGTGTATGCCGGGTGGGATTTATGCAGCTCGGGTGCGTAGTATGTACTTGTACATTCTTAGCCCAACGGTGACCATAGCAGAATCCACTACCTACTAGGTACCCAGGTATGGTAGTTTTTACTTTAAGCTACGATCTGATGCCCGCATTATATGGTATTTATTCATCGTCGTGGAGCCATAAGTCGACGCAGTCCGCGGGTTGCGGCGGAATTAATAAAACCTCGGAGACGACCAACTCTTATCAATCAACAACATTAACTGCTGAGCCAAGATGTCTTGCCTGTTCCCACCACCTCCACACATATGCACGAGTTGCTCTATAGATCCCGCTTATGGTTAGCACGCACCTTGGCCAGCCGTCCATCAGTTTATGTAATAATTGTTGTATGATGTGACCTAATGAACGTCAAAGAAGTCAAAGAAGTCCGGGTTCGCATGGGCTGGACGATAGACCGCCATGTACTCTCCTATATATTTCGTCTTTATCGTAAATATTTCGAAGGCTGTTCGAGTTCGTGCTCTATTAAGATCTCTTGGCTCTTAGGATGAAGACCCTCAGCCGTGCTTGGCAGTTCCTCTCGGGGGCGAAGAAGGACCCGTCGTCCAAACCCCCCTACCTACTGAAACAGCGCTCCTCGACATTCCTTATAATACTCACCGGTTAGTTATCTTATAATTTGCCTGCATTGTAAGCCGGAAATTAGAGCTTGGCTTGGGGGCGCCTTATAGATGAAGGGCATTTGTATCGACCCGAACAGACTTACTGACCGGTTCGACAGTTAGCTTGGCTATCTTCACGGACATCTTCTACTATGCTCTGGTCATCCCCGTCATCCCCTTCTCCCTGACGGTCCAGGTCGGTACCCCGGAAGACGAGGTGCAGCGGTGGACCTCCATCCTGCTAGCATGCTACAGCCTGGCCCTGTTCGTGGGTGCTCCCGTTTTCGGCATATATGCCGACCACACGTCGAGCCGCCGCTGGCCTCTGCTGATCGGCCTGGTGATGCTAGCCGGATCCACGGTGCTCCTGTGTTTCGGCACCACCATAGCTCTCCTGGTCGTGGGGAGAATCCTCCAGGGACTCAGCGCAGCCATCGTGTGGAGCGTAGGCTGCGCCCTTCTCGTGGACACCATGGGACACGCCGTCGGTGTCGCGATGGGCTATGTTAACACCTCCATGAGTCTCGGCCTCCTCATAGCTCCGGTGATAGGCGGTGCGGTATATGAAGCTGTCGGCTACTATGCCGTCTTCTATATATCCTTCGGCATTGTTGGCGTAGACATCTTGCTAAGACTGGTCATGATCGAGAAAAAGGTGGCCAAACAGTGGTTACCGAAAGACGACAACTCGACATGTGAACGGCTCCCAGAACCCGACGTCGAGAAGGCCGCTCCTGCGCCGACTACAGGTGCAGACACACGGACGAACTCTGACGGGTCTAACGGGACTCTACCCGCGCCGGCGGGCAATGGTACCACAGAGGAACCGAGGCAGGGGATAGCAGCCGAAGACAAACCTCAAGAAGACTCGACGGCGGGCCTTACAGATGATATAGCTCCTCCGTCTTCTACCCAGCAATGGCGCAAGAAGGACGCAGCCCTCGTGCTTATCAAGTCCCCGAGGTTGTTAGCTGCTCTGTATGGCATTTTCGCCGAGGCAGGTCTCATGTAGGTTCAGTTCCAGGTGTCCAGCATATCTGCCTTTCATACTGATCGTCCACAGGATGGGTTTTGATGCCGTCCTGGCTTTGTTCGTCCAGGACACGTTCCACTGGAACTCGACAGCGAAAAATCCGATTCAGGAAGTGGGTATTAGACACTAAGCATTACTGCTTCAAAGCAATAGAATATATTACATCACATTCCGAAATAATCCCTATCGGATTCCTTTCCTTACTTAGCAACCCTAGCCGCCTTCTTAGCAGCACGCCTTGCCCGGTCTTTTTCAGCAACTTCCTTACGCTGGGTTTCGGTCATAGCAGCACGTCTTGCCCGCTCCCTTTCTGCCTTTTCCTTACGCTGGGTTTCGGTTAAGGGCTTAGGTTTGATGCCTGCCGCTTTCTTAGCCGCGTACCTTGCCCGGTCCACTTCGGCTCTTCTCTTGCGCTGGGTTTCGGTTAAGGGCTTAAGCTCGATGCCCGCCGCTTTCTTGGCCGCGTACCTTGCCCGGTTCACTTCGGCTTTTCTCTTGCGCTGGGTTTCGGTTAAGGGCTCAGGCTCGATGCCCGCCGCGTTCTTAGCAGCACGCCTTGCCCGGTCCCTTTCGGCCCTTTTCTTGACCTGGGTTTCGGTTAAGGGCTTAGGCTCGATGCCCGCCGCTTTCTTAGCAGCGTACCTTGCCCGGTCCCTTTCGTTTTTTTTCTCGCGCTGGGTTTCGGTTAAGGGCTTAGGCTGGATGCCCGCCGCTTTCTTAACAACGTTCCTTGCCCGCTCCCTTTCGGCATTTCTCCTGCGGCGTTCTGCTGCGGTTCTTTCTGCTTCCTCAGGGGCAACTTCGATTCCCGTATCCGCCCCGAATTCAAGCGTAGCAGGTCTTGAGTTGACCCCACGGTATTCCAGCTCGTGGGTATTCAATGGTTGGAGAAGTGGGATACCGTAATCACGAAGACTTCGCATAGTCCACAGGCCGTACATAAACATAGCTTCAAGAAGTAAGAAAAGACCTCGGGTAGGATATTTATCAGCTTCACAAGGAATCGCTGCAGTAGCTAAAAGACCGATATGCGTTATTTCATAACCTTTCAACAGAAGCTCGCGTATTCCACCACTAATGTTGTTCGAACAATTATAATCTGTTAGCCGTTTGCTAAGGCCACCGGAGGAATTCGTTGCGGAGCCAATGTAGGTCCTCGGCTCTACGTCGTCACTTTCTAGGATAATGATATAGACAGCCCAGATTTTGGGCACCAACGGTTGGGAACGGGCGGGGGTTGTCGCACGGAGGACGTCCAGTGGTGGTGCTACATTCCGTTCTAGGTAAAGAATGGCAGCATCATCGACAGCGAGAGATGGCATAAGAAGGGCTTCATCCACAGTCTCCCTCGTAGGGAAAAGGCTTCGCATTTGCGGCGTAACACGACGGGAAAGTTCGTATTCTAGAACACGGAAAGCCGCTGTGGCGAGGATACCTTGGGCACCATCTGTATCCCATGGAAGAGGTGAAAGCGGCATTATGGATCATCCGTATTGTCCGCCCCGAAGATATAGGAGGCTTACAAGGCTTGTCGTAACGCTGGGAAAAATCTTGGAACAACACTTGTGGATGTTTGAATAGGATTGGGACCTCTGGCCTAAGAGGTTACGGCAGGCCATTTTACTGTTGCTAATATTAACAAAAAGGGGAAGTACAGCAGCTTAGAGGCATTGTGGTGGAAGGAGCAGCCGTGGCCCGTCATCGGCTACGTCATCGAGGCCCTCGCCGCCCGGCACCCGGGCATCTTCGGCGAGAAGGGCGTCTACGGCCTGGGCTACGGGCTCTTCACGATGTCCTTCGCGCTCGGCGGCACCATCGGCCCGCTCTGGTCCGGCTACGTGGTCGCCGGTGCCGGCTGGGGCACGCTGGGCTGGAGCTTCGCGATATGGGCCGCTTCTGCGGCTGCGGTGGGTGTCATTTGGCTTGAACACGGAAATCAGAAATCTACATCCGAAACATCGAATCCGGCCGAAGCGACGGCCGGGACTTAATAGTGATATATTTCGAATATGATGATAAAGTACTTGAATAGAGCGGCAAGCGTGCCTAATAGAATCTCACCTCTATAATTTAAAGTTCTAATTATAATTTAAATAATTTCGAATTATTTATAACGTACCATACCACCGAGTCGGCCACGCCACCGAGTCGGCCGTTTTTTGGCACCTCGCAACAACAAATTCAAATAATTTAACAACAATATATCGCATTGATTAAAATCAATCGGATTCTTTTTCGCTAGACGTATCTACAACTTTTACATAAGTACGCGCATTATGCCCAGGTTTGCCGCAGACGCTATACTTCCGTTCCTTGGTTTTAACCCTTTTACGACGATTGCCTTTAGCAGCTGTTAGCTGCATTTTTTTATTACCTTTTTCTTTTTAAGCCAGAAAAGCTTGTTCCTTTTGTATAATAAATGTTCCTCCTTTTTGAAAACGTTTGTTTTTGGTCCTGCGACGTTTGTTTAAAATATGGTTCGTTTTGCGCAATTAGGCAGCTTTTTCCCGAAGTAAAACATTTTCGTACAGAATTAATAAGTAACTTTTAATTAAAAAATAAACCGATTTAGTTATTTTAATTAATAAGTTATCCTGTTAATTTTTAATTTTCTTTTACAAATAACGTAATTGCCGCGTTATTTCTTTGATATTTCTAAGGGTTTTCGCAGGCGGGGAACGAATAGAACCGGCAGAAGTTAGCGGGGAGACGGTCGGCGTAGGCATAATTAGAGGAATTTCCAATTCGGAAAGAACGTTATTAAGATTAAATGGAACAAGACCAGCTTTCGCAAATTTAAATTTGATGTTATCGGACGTTATAGTAGCTTGGAACGTATTGTAAAAGCCGGCGAGAAAATCTTTTTTGGCAATATGGGTATAATGGCGTTGCATTAAATTTTCGATATAACGCGAATAAGCGTATTTTAAAATAGAAAAATAAAATATATTAAAAGGTTAAAGCCGATACGAAAAATACGCGGATATATAAAACGTAATAATGTTATTATTAGCGCAGTATTTTTCGAATTTTATCAAATGATAGCTTTCGTAGCCGTCGAGGATGAGGAAACGTTTGGAACCTTTCGTACGCGTCCGAATATGCTTGTTAAAATGCTGGATTTATTCGAAACCTAATTTATTTGTTATCTAATTATTATTACTTAATACGATTTTTTAATCGGCTGCTGGTAATAAATTATCGCGGTATTAGAACCCAAAATAATTTTTTTCCGTTATAATAATAAATAGCGGCATAACCTAATTTTAAGAATTAATAGTTTAGATAATTATAACTTATTTTTTATTTTTTTTATTGCGTTTATTTAGGTTTTCCAAGTTTTTCGGCATTAGTAATTACTATGCCCGTTACCATAAAAAACCTTATCAAAAATTTAATCTCGTCGAAGTTGTAAATATCTTCTTTTGCGATGCCGTACTTCGCGATTATAGCCCGAATAAGCTCGAACCATTTGCGAAATAATTCTGGATTTTTAAATAAAACCCGTTAATAATCGATTTTCTGATTTAAACGCGTTTGGAGTTTTTTTTGCCGTTTAACAAATCTCGACGCCTAGTTAACTCCGACACGATCTATAGCGCGTTAGGCAAGCAATAAATTGGCCATATCTTTAACGTACTAAAGCCGGACAGGAAACGTTTACGTATTTAGGTCGAGGATTCGGTTAACAATCGATTTTTTTTCGGTCGGCGTTAATTTTAACGAATTAGGGGCAGTATCGGTTCGGGCGCGTATGCCGTTGTATCTATCCTTTAAAGTAGATTCGGGAACGTTATATATATAATAAAGCTTTTTAAAGCTTAACTTTTAGTCTCGTTTTTTAACCTGGATAGCTAAGTCCATCCTAGCTTCTTTCGTAAAACGTTCCATGTTGTTGTTGTTAAATAATTAATGATTAAAGTTGGGAAGTTGCAAGATTAAGAAAACCGGCCAACTCGGTGATATGGCCGACTCGGTGGTGTAGTACGTTAATATTTAAAAATTTAATAAAATATTTTATATAATTAATTTTTCGAAATTTATATATTACGCTAATTTCATTATTTAAAAAAGGTCGACGCTTTATTAATTTAAAAATATATTATAATACATTACTTAACTAATAAATTTAAATTATAATTAATTGTAATATATTTATTATTATATTTATTTTTTAATTTTTTAAATAAGTTATATTATAGTTGTTACTAAAAATAACAATAAAAATAATTAATATTAAATAATTAAATTAATAAAAAAAAATTACTTATAATAAAAATTTATTTATATAATATGTTATATAAAATTAAATGAAATTAAATTTTATTATTTAAATTAAATTTAACGTTAATATAAAAATTTAGTATATAATATAATTTATATAATAAAAATTATATTTAATATTTAAAAATATAATAAATAATAAATAATTAATAATCTTATTAATTAAAATGAAATAATACTTTAATTTTATAAAGCTTAATTTTAAAGCCGAATATATTTCGATATAAAATATAATTATTTAAATCATTTATAAATAAAACATGTTATTTCCGGCTTAAATAATATAAAATATTATAAAAAATTTATAAAGCATTATTTTATATTTTCACTTTTAAGTATTATAACCGTTACCATTTTAAAGCAATAGGATATATTATATCACCTTCCGAAATAATCCTACGTCGGATTCCTTTCCTTACTTTGCAACCTTAGCCGCTTTCTTAGCAGCACGCCTTGCCCGGTCCCCTTCAGCCTTTTTCTTGCGCTGGGTTTCGGTTAAGGGCTTAGGCTTGATGCTTACCGCCTTCTTAGCAGCACGCCTTGCCCGTGCCTTTTCGGCAGTTTCCTTGCGCTTGGTTTCGGTTAAGGGCTTACGCTTGATGCCCGTCGCTTTCCTAGCAACACGCCTTGCCCGTGCTTCTTCAATAGCTTTCTTGTGCTGGGTTTTGGTTAAGGCAGTACGCCTCGCCCGCTGCACTTCGGCATGTTTCCTGCGGCGTTCTGCTGCGGTTTTTGCTGCTGTCTCAGGAGTAACTTCGATTTCCGTATCCGCCCCGAATTCCATTGTAGCAGGTCTTAAGTTAACCCTTCGATATTCCAGCCGGTGGGCATTTAGGGGTTGGAGAAGTGGGATACCGTAATCGCCAGTACTTCTTATGGTCTAGAAACCGTACATGAACATAGTTTCAAGGAGTAAAAAAAGGCTACGTGTGGGATATTTATTAGCTTTATAAGGAATTTCCGTAGTAATTAAAAAACCTATATGCGTTATCTCGTAACCTTTCGGAAAAAGCTTGCGGATTTTATTACTGATTCCGTTTATACGCTTATAATTTGTTATCCGTTTACGGACGCCGTCGTATATATTCGTTGCGGAACTTGTATAAGCTTTCGGCTTTCCGTTTCCATTTTTTAAGGCAATGATATAGACAGCCCAAAGATTGGGCGTTATTGAATGGGCGGGGGTCGTAGCATAAAGGACGTCCAATAGTGGTGTTATATTCCGGTTTAGGTAGCGAACGGCAGCATCATCGACAGCGAGAGATAGCATAAAAAGGGCTTTATTAATACTTTCCCTCGTAGGGAAAAGGTTTCGTAATTACGGCGTGGTACGACGGGGAAATTCGTAATCTAGAATACGAAAAGCCGCTGTGGCAATAATACCTTGGCCGCTATCTGTATCCTATAGAAAAGGTAAAAGCGGCATTATGAGTCGAGTTTAGGGATAGCATGCATAAGACATCGGTAGCCCTAACAGAAGAAGGAAGTGCTTTCCGCCCGGACGATATAAAGTATTGTAACGGCACTCGTGGAAGTTGGCATAGGATTGGGATATCCGGGCTAAAAGGTTACGGCAGGAGATTTACTGTTACTTGCGTTGATAGAAAAGGGAAGTGCGGCGGGTTAATGGCATTGTGGTAGCAGGAGCAGCCGTGGATGTAGGTCCTATACAAGCTGTCAGAGTCTGAGGGGCAAGGGACAGCACCGTCTCTGGGAGCCTCTGGTGGTTATTTAAGTATGTTGATATCTTATTCTAGGAATCCGGAGGTTTCCTCCGGAAAAGTGGGTCCACCCCTATTCTATTCGAGGTGGCAAAAAGGGGTCACGAGGCAGTATTAATTCGTCTATACGTTCCCATTATTCACCCTTAGAATAATAGTGGACGATATGGATTGACATGTGAATAATCTGCTGGATTGACATGTGAATGATCTGCTTAACCAGCTGTTATTCACGAATATATAAAGCCCTGTTTTTCCCTCGTCGTTGCAGGAATTCCATAGCTTCATAGAATCATCAATTGACACATCTTGAGTTTTCCCCCATTCTTCCTCGAGCCTACCCTGCGCACTTTCGCATACTAAATCCTCCCGGGTACCCTCATTGCTTCCTATAGGGTAGCCTCATCTGCTGTCGCACGCATATTACCTACACTTATTTCCTAAAAACTTGCTAGGAAGGTCCTAGGAGCTCCTAGGACCCTCCTAAGAGCATGTAGAAGACTTTGGTCAAATAGGTAGAATGACTTATAGCTTTTCTCCTTAAATGATTGTCGGTCAATAATAACCAACGTAAGTATAAGGTAAGATATTTAGTTTCGTACAACTCCTTGCCACCGCTTAAGCAGCGAACCTTGAAAACCATCTAATACGGTACCAAGAAGAAATTAGTATCTTTACTTCAGCATTCCTTTTCCCATATTTCTCCCATTTACCATTTTCATAATCCCGTCCTGTGTCGCTACCAATGCACCACCTCCATAATTAGACGCAATCAACAGCAACCACCACGATGGCACCCAGCCCCGTTACGGCAAAGCCCTACATAGAGGTGGGTAATCTTAATAAGGATCAAAAGCTGGCTTTACTCGACATCTGGAAGCAAGCGGAAGCGATGGTCAAGGACATAACCATAACCGATACCGTAAAGGAGAAGTTTCTCTCTGCGATCTTCAATAATAGCTGGAACACGAAGGATGCGGAGCCCGAGCCTCCTAAGATCGTGGACAGAAAGCATAAGCAAACTAGTGTTTTGGCGGGAACATTCAAGGAAGATCTACCCATCAAAGACGGTACTAAAAACGTTCGTATATCTTGTGGATATACCTACTATTACTAAAAGACGCACTAACGTTTCCGTCAGAATATCCATCGTAAAAAGGGCGCGGCAGCATACCTGAAGGTTCATGTCGGTAGCGTGGCACAGTCTATCGGTTAGATATAGACGGATGCTCGTGGCCGTACAGTTAATAAGGCGTTCATCGAGCTGTCGCAAAGCGAGGATAAGCTCCAGCGCAAGGTAGTCCTGCTATATGACAAGTCCGAGAAACAACGCATCTTGCCCTATAACGTGGATGTGGCCATATACATCGCACGCCACCGCATCTTAGCATGGAGCAAGCATGGATTCCCCGTCCATATACCGGGTAAAGATGATCGGTTTAAACTTTTTAAACCACTTATCCTCTGTGTACAGCTTCTGGCCCACCACAGACAACTTATCAATTCGCTGGAAGCGGGCGTATCGGCTAACCAAAGCTTTATAGCTACCATTCAGTACCACCCTATGGATTAAGAATGGGAAAAGGTATATTATATTACTTAAAGGTAATATGAGTAAATAAGAAAGGTTAAAAATTAGGTAAAAATAAAATAATTACCATTATTATAATCTATATTTAAATATAACGTGCCATACAAGCGAACGACTTACACAAGCGAGCGGCTTATTTTTCTCAATATTTCAATTACCCAACTTTAATTATCCATTTTTTAATATCAATAACATAAAGCGGCTTACAAAAACAGCGAAAATGAACTTAACCGTTTAGGCTAAAAAACGAGATCCGAAATTTAATTATGCGAAACTTAATTCTACCTATAAAGTTCCGTATTTTACTTTAGTCCACCGTTCTACCGGTAAATACGCCCGAGCCGATATTATCCCTTTTCTGCAGAAATTGACGCCGACCGAAAAAAAATTCGATTATCGACCGAATCCTTAACCTAAATACGCGAGCGTTTCCTGTTCGGCTTCAGCACGTTAAAGATATGGCCAATATACTGCTTGCCCAGCGCATTACGGAACTGTAACGAACCTGTTATGCATCCACCCGGAGGCATGAGCAGTATCCGAAAGGGGGTCTTGATTTGTAGGTAATAATAGTGCGAGGAATGATTCAGTAGTCTGTTTGTTAAAGAGATTTGCGGACTTTTCCTTTAATCGGAGAACGGCGCTTTTGACTGAAAGCTTAGATTAATAGCTAAAGAACGAAATAAACCTGGTGCTATTTATACGAGGATTTATTCATTATATATTTAATCTTCCATAGTAAGTATGTTGCGGATTTATGTAATTTAAGTAATTTGGCAGATTACTTAAATTAATTAGATTACCTCGAAAGCTAAGCTTTTTTTTTGGTCCGAGATTTAGCCGCGTCCGCGCTAACTTTTAAGGATTTGGCCTTTTTCAGATAAGAACCTTTATTTTTGTAATACTATTTCTCCTTTCCGAGGATCTTTATCTTAAAGATAAGAACCGTAAGTAATCCCTTTGATAACTGGAAAAAGTACAGGGATTTCTTAATTGATTTTATTATAATAGGCCGTATTTAAAAGGAAAAGGGGAAAAAAAAATTTCGATTTAACCAACGCGAGGCGCGTAATAACCGCGCGGATTATATTGAAAAATTCGGCTTTAAAGTTAACTTTTGTTCGAACTGTACCCGCTTTAGGGAAACCGATTGCTTTTTTGTGACTGATTTTCCAAGTTGTAATTGTTGCACCCGTCGTTAGCGTCCGGCCTGTAACGTACTAGAGATGAATTTTTTAGTGAAAATTAAGAAAAAACGAGAACGGTTGCAGAAGGAGCAACGTAAAGTAAAAGATAAATTAATGAAGCTTTTTGGTCGACTGAAACGTTTGCGTTTTTAGCAAAACGTTTTAAAAAAAAAGGCTTTCGCTATTTTAAAGGAGGGTTATAAGTTGGATTAATTGGAAAAGTAAAAGAAATTGGAAAAGGAGCAACGTTGTATGAAAGAAGAGCAAGCGCGGCTTGCTTTTAAGATTAACGTTAACATAAAGGCGTCCGCCTTTTTCGACTGGAGCGCCGAAGGTTTGGATCTAGGGGTCGGACCGTTATCGCCTGCGACCTTGGCTACGTTGGAAACGGTCGGTCAGGATTTTGGCAGTAAAATGTTTTAACCAGGTCTTTCGTATTCGTTAGGTGTTTAAGGGGCTTCCAAATGTTGTTTTCGGGTAAATAGTCCTTTTATTCGATTAAGTACTGAACCTTATTACTAACCATTCTTAAGTCCAGTATTTTTTCGACTTCGTACTTATCGGTACTTTCTTCGACTTCCAAGTTTATTTTTAGCGGAACGTTACTGGGTACTGGTTTTAACAGGGAAATATGGAAAATAGGGTATATTTTTATTGTTTTAAGTAGCGACAATCGATAGTTAGTTTTAAAAACGACTTCGTCGATCTTAAACGGACCAAATTTTTTAAAATCAAGTTTGTTATTAGGTTTTTTGGTTTTAATTTGTAAAATGTTTAAGGTCGCGTTTTGTTTTTAATGTAATAAGTAAACCTTGTTTTTTTTTAATAAAATTAATTTTTTAATTCTTTTTTTTTTATAATATTAAGTTATTTGTTATTAAAAAAATTGCAGTTTAATTTTAAGGCGAATTTGGATAGTTTTAATTTTAGATGTTATTATTTTTGCTTTGGGGGTTATTAAGGTAATTTTCGGAATTTTACCAAATAGTTATTTTGGTCGTTAAGTTTTTGCGTTTCGTCCGTATACGGCCGTATAAGGAAAAATGCTTATGTTCTCGTTAATAGATATATTGTAAGCCATTTATGTTAATGGGAATAATTTTACTTAATTATCTTACTGGTAGTTAACATAACTTTTTAAGTATTGCTTTAAAGTTTAATTTAATCGTTTTGTTTGTTTATCGGTTTAAAGGTAATACGTTATGAAAAATTTAAGTTTAACGTTAATTTGTTTAAAAAAATTGATACTAAATTTGGAAGTAAATAGCTTGTTTTTATTTAAAATGATTTTTTTTAGGATTTTATATTTATCGAAATAATGTTTTACGAATACGTAAATTAATTATTCTGCTGTCGTGTTTTTTTTAAAAGGTACGAAGTACTTATATTTGGTGAGTCTGTCGACGATTACCCATATTCCGTCGTATTGGATTCCGGTAACGGGGTTTTTAAATAGGGGTAAGCCGGTAATAAAGTTCCAAGTTATGGTGTTTTACGCTTTATCTGGAATTTCGGTAGGTTATAATAATCCGTACGGTTTGTAGCGAACCGTTTTGGCCTTGTTGCAAACGTTGCAATTTTTGATTACTTGTTCGACGGTTTTTTTAAGTTTTGGGAAGTCGTACTTTTCCTGAAATCGTTTAATCGTTTTAAAAATCTCTTAATATTTATGTAACGGATTTTCGTAAAAATTTTTAATAAATTGTTTTTGTTATTCTTGTAAAACGTAAACCTTTTTATGGTATAATAGTTAATCCTTAAATTATCCCTTTAACTGTTTAACTTTTTTCTGTTTACTTAAATTATAAAAGTTTTTAAATTGGGCCAAAAGTTTAAAGGTAGGTTTTTTTAATATCTTATATAACTGTAAAATGCCTTCCTTTATAAGTCGTAACATTTATATTCGTCGTTTGGGGACTTTAATATCGTAATCTTTTTTTCGGCTTAAAATATCCGCTTAGATGTTCTTTTTGCCTTTAATATAGTAAATCTTGAAATTGAATTTAAATAGGAAAATTATTTAATTTTCGTATCGTTTATTAAGGTTTTAAGTCGTTATAAAGTAAGTAAAATTTTTATAATTAAAGTAAATATTAAAAGGTTTTTTAATTTTATTAAAATAAGGTTCTTATTCCTTAAATACCATAATAACTGCTAATAACTCTTTATCGTAGATAGGGTACCAAGACTTTGCGTCTTTTAAAGCTTTGGAATAATAAGTAACTGGGTACCACTTTCCGTTACCTTCCTATTATTCTAAAACTACTTTTAGAACTTCATTTAACGTATCGATTTTCAGCCGTTTCTTTTTATTGTAGTTGGGTAATTTCATAATAAGGACGCTAGTAATTTAGTTTTTAAATGTTTGCATTACTTCCTTAACTTCTTTTGGGAATTCAAATTCTTTTCCAATATATTCTTTAATAATAAAGTTCGTTAAAGGTTTAACGATTTTTCCGAAATCTTTAATCAAACTACGTACGTAACCCGTAAATCCTAAGAATTAACGGACGTCGGTAACGGTCGCTTTATCGGAGATCGGCTAATTTTTAACTGCCTTTATTTTAAAATCTTAGATCTAAATCTATCCTAGAATAATAATAAAGCTTAAAAAGTTTAATTTCTAGGTATGCTATACGCTTTTTTCGGCATTAACCAACAGGTTTATCTTTTCAAATACTTCTAGTACTTAAGCGACATGCTTTTTATATTTTTCCAAGGTTTCGGAATAAATAAGGATATCGTCTAAGTAAACGAACACGAACTTGTCGAAAAAATTTCGTAAAATCGTTATTAATATATATTGGAAACTAACAGGGGCATTAGTAAATCCTTAAAGCATTACCTTATACTCGTAAAGTCCGTAAATTATTCTAAAGGCGGTTTTCCATTTTTCGCCCTTAGCTATTTGGACCAAATAATAGCCGTCCGGTAAGTCCAACGCCGTAAACCATTTGGCTTTACTAATATTTTCCTTTATAGTATCCATAAAGGTAAAAGGGTATTTATTCTTAATAATGATATCGTTCAACTATCGGTAATCGTAAACTTTTCGGTATATAGGGTTTCCATCTTTATCAATTCGGATTTTTCCATCCTTTATTTTTAGTACTATCATAACGAGGTATCCTGCGGAAAATTCAAATTCCTGGATGTAACCACGCTTAAGGTCCCTTTATAAGCTCTTTTATAAAGCTTTGGCCTTTTCTGGATTTATGTGGTAAATTTGGTAAAGTTTTAAATGGTATCTTTTTTTAATAGGAATCCTGTAATCCTATTAATTATATTCGGGTAATTTTTCCCAAGTTCGTTCCTTAAACAGTTTTTTAAACTTTTGATACTTAGGGGGCACTTTAACGGTTAGGTTCATAATCTTAGCTTCTTTAATCAAATAGCAAATTTCTCGGAACTCTTTTTCTAGGGGATTCTTTAATTAGTCCCAGAAAAGCTTTTAAGTCTTCCAGTTAATGTAAGGGTTACTGGAACGAAGCTACGGCATTCCAAGGATAACATCGTATCCTGAAATGTCGGCGATGTCCAGAATAACTTTTTCTAAATATCCTTATATTTGCACTGGAAATTTTTTTATTTTTCTAAAAATTTGTCCGTTTTCGTACTTAAATAAACTTCCGTCGATTATAAGTAATTTGTACGACTTTAGCTTGTACCTCCAAGGGATCCGATATTTTTTTGCTATTATTGGTAAAATGAAATTTCCTTTTACTTTTAAATCGATTATGGCTTTAAATACTTGGCCTTTGTACTAAAGTGGAATTTCGATTTAATTACGTTATTTAGTTTTTGCCTTATATAAGGTCTTATGGGTTGAAATTTCTCGATATCTTAGTTTCGAAAGCCTGCGTAGTTTTTTAACTTGTTGGCTTTATTGGTTAAAAGGCGTTTTCATTTTCGGGCCTTCTTAATTGCATGTTTGGAACATTTATCGTCCATGTAAATAAACCACTTTCTTTTGTTAATCTGGCAAATTAATTTTAAAACTTTCGCTTCCGATATTTAAAAGGGTTTTGGTTTTAAGGGGGAAATTTTTAAAGGGTTGGCTTTTATATCTAAGATTTCGTGCATTATGCATAGTGTAAGGGCGTAATATAGATATCCCTGGGCAATGGCCCTTCGGCTTTGGGCTGATTCGGGGTAAAAGTAGCAAGATCGGGGGTACTTCGGCCATCTGGGAGTTTTAATACATCTGTACTCATCGTCGGGTTCAGTAAGTATTTCCTTATCCCATCCGGGCTAATAGTTATTGTTTTCTTTAGTGCGGAGGTGGGTTAAATAATTGTCGTCGTGACATGCAGAAAAATAAAGCAGGTCGTAGTTATAAACTGGTTTCGAATTCGGCGCATCCGGATAAGTTAATTTTTTGATTTCGGGGGCCTTACTGGCTTTTAAGGATATTGGATCGTAGATCACTATATTAAGGCGCAACCGGCCATATTTATCGTATATTCTACACCGCTGCTTATCCAAATAATAAATACATCCTAGCCCTATAGCTATCCTGGAAGTTTTTTGTCCGGGATGATATCTGCAGGCTTTAATCGTTCGATTTTGATAAATTAGGTAACGTTCGTATTCTGGGTTGCTATTCTGTTCGTAATATATGGTTGCAATGGTAAATTCTTGTTAAGAGGAAATGGAATTAACTTCCTTTTTACTTTCGTTATTTAATTTTTGTTCGGTTATCCTAACCTTTTTTTAAGGTTAAGGAAACCTTTTTTTTCTGGAATCCTTCTTTATTAGGGAACGATATTCGCTTTTATAATAGCCTTTCTTGCTACAGTTAAAACATTTAAAATTCGATTTGTTTTTTTTGGGCTTTTTTAAAGCAATATTTGCTTCCTTCTGGGATCTGCCTTTGGTTTTGTCCCTTTAAGACTTACTGCTTGAACTTTGGTTATTTTTCTTTTTGTCAAATCTTTTCTTTTCTAAGTACTTTTTAAAAGTACGTCGATCGGCAATAATGGTTTTGTTAATGTAGTTTTGGAAGGGACCAATCTTGGGTACTTTATATATTTCGTCTTTAACCTACGACTTTAGGCTATTATAGAAAAAATAAAATAATGCGCTTTCTAGAAGATTAAAAATTGATACAAGGCGATTAAACTCAGTTGCATATTCGGCTGCTAACTTAGTTTGCTGGAAGAAATGCAACTGTTCGACCGTATGTTATTTTCTGTCGGAGTTTCCAAATAAAGCTCGTATTTTTTCTTTAAAGTATTTATAATTGCTAAAAACATAATTAATCAAGTCGAAGGATTAATTAAAGTAGTTTATAAGATAATCGTTTATAATAAGCTCCGATTACAAAAGAATTTTTCCAGCGAACAGCTGAAAGATAACTATTACCTTTTAATAATTTTCCGTTAAAGAATTTTCATAAAACTTAAGGTAAAGTCTGGCCTGGATCAGGAATCTTTTTACGTCTGTAGTTCTATCGTAAGGTTTTAAAGGGGTTAATTTGTAACCCTTAACCTTTGGCATTTTATGGTAACTAAAAAGGGGAATAATGCCTTCGCGAGTTTTGTTTGCGCCAAACAAAGGTAAAGTTGAGGACCTTTATTATCGGAGGAATCTGGTATTTTCGTTTTTCAAAGTTTTAACTTTTTTCGTAAGGGTACTTAACTTCTCGTCAACGGTAGGTTTTTTTTCTTTGCCCTTTTGTTCCGCCAGTTAGTTCCTTTCCTTTTTTTCCGCTTTAAATCTATAAACTTTTATGGTATCTTTTGGTAAAGCGGGTTGTTATAAGGGCTAAAAGAAAAGTTTTCCTTAAAATCGGGTAAACGGAGGTATTATGTTATCAATTAAAGAAAAGATTTCTTTAATAGGTAGTAAATTATTTAATCCGGTTACTAATCCTTTACTAACTAATAACGGTAATCGAATATGCTATTTATTTTCTAAACGTCGTCCTGTAATGTCGTTTTTACTGCATTTAAAAAAGCTTACGCCCAACTAGGCCTTAAACCATTCGTCGGCTATTAATTAAGAAATTATTAAAATGTAACGAACCTGTTATGCATCCACCCGGAAGCATAAGCAGTATCCGAAAGGGGGTTTTAATTTGTAGGTAACAATAATGCAAGGAATAATTTAGTAATTTATTCGTTAAAAAAATTTACGAACTTTTCCTTTAATCGGAAAACGGCGCTTTTAATTAAAAGCTTAAATTAATAGCTAAAAAGCGAAATAAACCTGATGCTATTTATACGAGGATCCATCCATTATATATCCAATCTTCCATAGTAAGTGTATCGCGGATCTATGTGATTTAAGTGATCTGGCAAATCACTTAGATCAATTAGATTACCTCGAGGGCCAAGCCTTCTTTTTGGTCCGAGATTTAGCCGCGTCCGCGCTAACCTCCAAGGACTTGGCCTCTTTCAGACAAGAACCCCTGTTCTTGTAACAGGAACGCGTTAAAGTTAACTGGGCGTCGAACTTTGTTAAACGGCAAAAAAAACTTTAAATACGTTTAAATCGGAAAATCGATTATTAACGGGTTTTATGCGAAAATTTAGAAATATTTCGTAAATGGTTCGAGCTTATTCGGGCTATAATCGCAAAATACGGCATCGCAAAAAAGGATATTTATAACTTCGACGAAACTAAATTTTTGATAAAGCTTTTTATAGTAACGGGCATGGTAATTACTAATGCCGAAAAACGTAAAAAACTTAAATAAACGAAATAAGGGAATAAAAAATGGGTTACAGTTATTTAAGTTATTAATTTTAAGGTTGGGTTATATTGTTATTTGTTATTATAGCGGGGAAAAATTATCTTAGGTTTTAGTATTACGATAACTTACTGTTAATAGCCGATTAAAAGATCGTATTAAGTAATAATACCTGGATAACAAATAAATTAGGTTTCGAATAGATCCAGCATTTTGATAAGTATATTCGGACGTTTACGAAAGATTCGAAACGTTTTTTTATCCTCGACGGCTATAAAAGCTATTATTCCATAAAATTCGAAGAATACTACGCTAATAATAACATTGTTACGCTTTGTATGCCCGCGTATTTTTCGTATCGGCTTTAACTTTTTGATATATTTTATTTTTCTGTTTAAAACGTGCTTATTTGCGGTATATCGAAAACTTAATGCGACGCCATCATACCTATATTGCCAAAGAAGATTTTCTCGCCGGCTTCTACGACGCGTTCTAAGCTGCTATAACGTCCGATAATATCAAATCTGGATTTGCGAAAGTTAATTTTGTTCTATTCGATTCCAATAACGTTCTTTCCGAATTGGAAGTTCCTTTAGTTGTACCTACGCCGACCGTCTCCCTGCTGACCTCCGCCGGTTCCATTCGTTCCCTGCCCGCAAAAACCCATAAAAATATTAAGGAAGTAACGCGATAATCACGTTATTTGCAGAAAAAGATTGGAAACCAACAGGATGGTTCATTAATTAAAATAGCTAAATCGGTTTATTTTTTAAACAAAAGTTACTTATTAATTCTGTACGAAAAAATTTCTTTTTTTCGGGAAAAAGCTCCCTAATTACGCGAAACGAACCATATATTAAATCAACGTCGCAGGACCAAAAACAAACGTTTTTAAAAAGGAGGAATATTTATTATACAAAAAGGATAAGTTTTTTTTGGCTCAAACAAAAGGGGATAATTAAAAAATACAGCCAACAGCAGCTGGAAGGGATCGTCGTAAGAGGGTTAAAACTAAGGAACGGAAGTGTAGCGTTTGCGGCAAGCCTGGACATAATGCGCGTATTTGTATAGAAGTTGTAGATACGTTTAGCGAAGAAGAATCCGATTGATTTGAATCAATGCGATATGTTGTTAAGTTATTTGAATTTGTTGTTGCGAGGTGCCAAAAAGTGTCCCGCGAGCTTGTGTGATACGTTAAACCTATTAGCCGGTAATATTTAAAAGTATTAATTGCAAATATAAAATATAAAATAAAATAAGTTTAAATATAATAAATTTAAAATTATAACTACGGTAAGAAATGGAATAACCCAAAAAATTATTAAAATACCTTGAAAACGACGATTATAATTTTAAACTAATAATTAACTATTAACGTCTCACATAAGCTCGCGAGCTACACAAGCTTGCGAGCTGTTTTTTGGCACCTTGCAACAACAAATTCAAATAACTTAATAACAACATATCGCATTGATTTAAATTAATCGGATTCTTCTTCGCTAAACGTATCTACAACTTTTACACAAGTACGCGCATTATGTTTAGGTTTGCCGCAGACGCCACATTTCCGTTCCTTGGTTTTAACCTTTTTGCGACGACCCCCTCCAGCTGCTGTTAGCTGCATTTTTTTACCACCCCTTTTTTTTGGGCCAGAAGAGCTTGTCCCTTTTGTATAGTAAGTGTTCCTCCTTTTTAAAGACGTTTGTTTTTGGTCCTACGACGTTTGCTTAAGGTGTGGTTTGTTTCGCGTAATTGGACGTTTTTTTTCCGAAGAAGAATAGCTTTATGCAATAACAATATGTACCTTTTTGTTATAAGATCAGCCGATTTAAGCAATTTTGTTAGCGAGTTACCCTGATAATTTTTGATTTTTCTTTGCAAGTATCGTTTTTGTTTTGTTATTTCCCGGATATTTTTAGGGGTTTTTGCGGGGGGTGAAATAGAACCGGCAGAAGTTAGCGGGGAGACGGTCGGCGTAGGCATAACTGGAGGAACCTTTAATTCGGAAAGAACGTTATTGGGATCGAATGGAACAAAACCAGCTTTCGCGAATCCAGATTTGATGTTGTTGGACGTTATGGTAGCTTGGAACGCGTCGTAAAAGCCGGCGAGAAAATCTTTTTTGGCAATATGGGTATAATGGCGTCGTATTAGGTTTTCGATGTATTGCGAATAAGCGCGTTTTAAAATAGAAAAACAAGATACATTAAGAGGTTGGAGCCGATGCGAAAAATGCGCGGGCATATAAAGCGTGATAATGTTGTTATTGGCGTAGTATTTTTCGAATTTTATCAAATGATAGCTTTCGTGGCCGTCGAGGATAAGAAGACGTTTTAAACCTTTCGTACGCGTCCGAGTATGCTTGTTAAAGTGCTGGATTTATTCGAGACTTAATTTATTTGTTGTTCAGTTATTATTATTTAATGCGATTTTTTAATCGGCTGCTGGTAATGGGTTATTGCGGTATTAGGATTTAAGATGATTTTTTCCCGTTATGATAACAAATGGCGGTATAGCCCAACTTTGGGAATTAACAGCCTGGATAACTGTAACCTATTTTTTATTCCCTTATTGCGCTTGTTTAGGTTTTTTACGTTTTTCGGTATTGGTAATTATTATGCCCGTTGCTATAAGAAGTTTTATTAAGAATCCAGTTTCGTCGAAGTTGTAAATATCCTTTTTTGCGATGCCGTACTTCGCGATTGTAGCCCGAACAAGTTTGAACTATTTGCGAAACGTTTCTGGATTCTCGTATAGGACCCGTTAATAATCGATCTTCCGATTTAGACGCGTTTGGAATTTCTTTTGCCGTTTAACAAAGTTCGACGCCCAATTGATTCCAACGCGTTCTGCAACGCGCTGGGCCAGTAGTATATTGGCTATATCTTTAACGTGCTGAAGTTGGATAGGAAACGCTCGCGTATTTAGGTTAAGGACCCTTTCGACAATGGATTTCTTTTCGGTCGGCGTCAATTTTCGTAATTGGGAGATAATGTTGGCTCGGGCGTATCGACCGTGATATCGGGCTTTCAGAGTAGATTCGGGGACGTCATATATAGAATGTAGCTTTTTAAAGCTTAACTTCTGGTTTTGTTTTTTAGCCTGGATAGCTAAGTTCATCCTAGATTCTTTTGTAAGACGCTCCATGTTGTTGGTGTTGAGAAATTGACAATTGAAGTTGGGTAGTTGAGATATTGACAAAAACGGCTTGCGAGCTTGTGTGGCTCGCGAGCTTGTGTGGGACGTTATATAACTAATAATAACTATAAAAAATATAAAAATCTCTTAACCGTATTATATCTGCATTTTATTTTATTTTATTATGACGTTTTAAAATTTATGGGTATATAAGATTTAACTAGTAACCACCTACAAACTTCAGTTACCTAATTTTTACATGGCTCAAGTTGCGCCTTGGCTTCCAGAAAGGGTAGCCGGCGGTAAATTCGAAGTTTTTCATTGGATATCCCGGCCACGGGAGGACCACTGAGGCCAAAGATCCTTGCTGATAACCGGAAGTTCTATGTAGAATTAGGTGGCTGCGCCGGCCGTGAATGGGCACGATTACGTGGTTGTCCTTTGGCTTGAACACGGAAATCAGAAATCTACATCCAAAACATCGAATCCGGCCGAAGCGACGGCCGGGACTTAATAACGATATATTTCGAATATGATGATAAAGTACTTGGATAGAGCGGCAAGCGTGCCTAATAGAATCTCACCTCTAATAATCTAAAGTCATATCCCGCTCTTCTATACGTTGTGCGTTTGTTAACTATACAGAAACCGCTGCCATCAGAACTCAATCGTGATCCTGCCAATGCCCCTACTCACACAGCTCAGCATCGAGTCCGCCTTCTCGTCCTCCAGGAGGGCCGTGCCCCTATGGTCCACCCGCCCGCTCCTGACTGAGACCTTGCACGTGCCGCAGTTACCGACCTCGCAGCTGCTGGCCACGTCGCCCTCGCCAAACTCCCTCCTCAGCACCTCCAGCAGCGTCTCCTCGCCGCCAACCCTCAGGACCCTGCTGCTACCCTTGTTCGCGACCTCGACCTCGAACGGGTCGCCGCCGGTCTCCGCCTCGAACGCCTCGAAGTGCACCTCGTCCTCGCCGAGGCCGCACTCACGCGCCGCGCGCTTCGCCTCCTCCATCATGCGCAGAGGTCCGCACTAGCAACGACACCAGGGAGTCAGTAATTCATCGTTCTTCCTCGCTATTCAAATCGGGCGAGGGGCCAGGCCGGTGGGTCACAAAGACAAGCTATGGACTTCCTAAAGGCTTCCCTCCCGATTGGGCAATTTTTGTGCTCCTGAGCTAGCTAGGTAGGGGACAAAGGGAGGATGGAAGAAACAATATGCTTACGACGTAGACGTGCGCGTTCCACGGCAGGCCCCGGAAGATGGCGGCGACGTCCATGCGCTCGCCGCGCGACGCGTCGTACAGGCGCAGCGAGTCGCCGAGCCCGTCGACCACGCGGTCGCGGAACGGCACGTCGGCGGCGTCGCGCACAGCGTAGTGCAGTGTCGTTTCCCAGTGGATCTCGCGGTACGCCTCGATCATGCTCAGAAAGGCCGTGACTGTATTGCAACATCCGGGGTCAGCGTACGTCTTGTTCCAGTTCATTCAGGCAGAGTAGACGCCGGGAGTTATAAGGGACATATTCGGGGCCTAGCGCAGACTCCCAGAAGACTCCCTTGGCGGATTTCCGTCCGTGAACTAGGTAAGAAATTGGGGGGGGGGCCGGGTGTTATGACAACTCCAGAGACCGCTTACTCCCGATACCGCCCACGATGAACACGTGGCAGCTGGCGGCGGCCGCGGGCTTCACATCGGTCGTGATGCGACCAACTTGCAGCAAGTCGCCGGCGTGCGCGGTGCGATGCAGGTATGCCGAGCCGCCGCGGCCGGGGTCCGCGAGCGCGATGCCGAGCTCAAAGCGGTCCGCGCTGCTGCCGGAGACGATCGAGTACGTGCGCACGAGGCCGCCGGGGAGCCGGAGGCGGGCGTGTGCTGCCGTGCCCCAATCCCCGGCTTCCTGCGGGAGGGGGTCCACCGCCTCGAGCACGAATGACGCGATCCGGGGGGTCTGCATCTTCTTCTCCACGATCCTGTAGTCCCGCCACTTCTCCACCGCCGCTGCCGTGTCGTAATCTTCGGAGGTGGCGGCGGCAGCGCCGGAGGCTGCTGCCCGCTTCTTCTTGGCCTTGAACTTGGCGACGCGCTTGAGGAACGTTCCCCTCGCTTCGTCGCCCATGGCCTCGATCTTGGAGAGCTCCTCGTTCATGACCGCGTCGTCTTGGTTGCGATGCAGGTACTCTTGCACCCTCTCGATAGTCCATTGGGGCCATTTGCGCTCCACCAGTCGGATTTCATCGCCAGCCTGTTCTCGTTTAGAACTCGGAAGCTTCTCAATATGCCATGTCTGGACATGACACGAGCGCATGTCCGTGGCATGCGCTCGGGAGCACGGCACTGGTCCGGTAGACGTAGTGAAGCCACCGTGTACCTAGTTGTGCAACGAAAAGAATCGGTTAGACCAACCTGTATTGTGCCCTCATGCAGCACGCGGTAGTACCAGCCGGTCCGGCTCAGCTTATACGTAATGGGCGCGAAGTTCTTCAGCTGAAACCGATGGTTTAACTTGAAGCACGGCTGACGTGGCAGGCTGACCTGAAGAAGTACCCCGTCGTCGCCAACCGAGACGATATCCCCTATGCAGACGTTGCGCTCGTTCATGCGCGCCATCACCAGGTTCTCCCCGAAGCCTCCGGGGCGGAACCGCGACGCGGCCGCGGGGAACTCGGCGCGCCAGCTGGGGTAGTGGGAGGAGCAGTCTGCTCGCAAGTTAGAGGACGAGGACCGCACGCCGGATGACTCATGACTCACAGCCGTGGATGGCCTTGTCCTTCCCGCCGTGAAAGGTAGGGTCGTGCTCGTCGTCCTCGAGGCCCAGGAACGACACGGGGATGCGCCCGGCGCGCTCCCTCTTGTCGATCCCGCTCTCGATCGTGAGACCCGGCATCGTCTTCATCTTGCTGGTCCGGACTTCGAGGACGGTGTCCCGCTCGAAGGGCGTGAAAAGGTCGATATTTGCCGCCGGCGCCATTGTTTCCGCTCTGCCCCAATTAGGCCAGAAATTTTCCCAAGCTAAAGATCTAGAAGGCTTCGAGATCCTGAGTTATTATGGGGAGATTACCCATGCCAGATGCCGCGGAAGAAGCGGAGGGACAAGAATTTAGATCTTTGTTGTCGGATGTAAGAATTATAAATACGGTCAGCAGAATTAATCTGATTGGCTGTTCAGAAAGGTAAGGGTCCGCCAAGTCTTCGCCCCCCTATTAACTGAGGCCGGTCACCAAGTATAATTGAACTTAACGCCGAGAATCGCGCGGTATACAAAGCATGCTGTAAGCCGGTGCCAATGTACTGTCGGGTCGGTCAATGTATTCTCATCGGAGAGAAGCATTCTTGAGCTATCAATTCTGGAGTGCCTTGAGTGGCTCCTGTTCAAGCATCTGTATGCTAGCTTCTCAGAGACTACTCCCAACGGCTTCTGGTACAAAATCGAGAAATCCAATGCGATTCTCGGAACGACTCTGTTCCTAGGCCTTGACCTTTTGGGCTCCCATCAGCCGAATCTACCAGCGCACCCTATTCAAGTGTTTTCGGATGGCAACTACCTAGCTGACGAGTGGGTTGAGAATCGAAACGATAGAGCAATGGTTTACCATTGATAAGGAAGTATGCAACTAAGTTCTCACAGCTTATGTAGATGCCTATAAGAGCTCATACGCGGAGGAACATCTCCACTTGCCTGTGTTGCAGTACTAGCGAGCTGATCGCGTCCCTCCCAGACTGTTCCCATGGTTGTTCCGAGGCATACGATAACCTGCTCACCAATCTATGGAGTGGTATTAATGATATTAGGTCTCATCGCTGGCAGAAATTCGGTCATTTCTTTTATTACGTTCATTGTTTTGCTCGGGCCAATGGCTGCACATTTGGTTATTGGGCAACGCTTATTAGAGGCTAGCAGGCTGTGGGACCCAAATCGGCTTGGCCCGATGAGACGTCTGCTGCGGTCGAAGCAATCTCTTCAATCATATTAGAATGATCCTTTGTACAATCGTATCCTCAGTGAAGACTCTGTGTGGCATCTCAGGGGTATGGATGCCTGAATCCCGTTATTTTAGCTAGGTCACATGACAAGCGCCCGTTTGCCCAAAGCCCGTCAGCCCCCAATCTCGTATTCAAAGGGCTGATGCATTGACAGCCGCTGGCTTGGCGGCGAGATCTTTGTCCCTTCAAGCGCCAATCACATGTGCGCGTTTGAAGAAACCTCGAGCTTGATTGGTTTATCAGGTCATAGGCCCGCCAATGCCGTTCGCTGCCCCGGGGCCTGATGATCATCGCTGTCAGGCACTAACCACCAAGGGAAGCCTCGTCACTGCTCAGGGGCGACAAAACCGTTGTGGGCCCCGAGTATTGGACAGACAGTTATCCTGTCTCTAAATACTCGGGGGACCTGCAGAGTCCTTTGCTCTTCATAGTTTTTAGTAATCATCTCGCGATATATTGCTTGTAAAATATGGTTAATCTACGATCTTCCGTCATCGCTTCTCTAGCGTCTTCCTCTTTGCTAGGCGCCGTCCTCGCGCATCCCGGCGAGGATCATTCCGCCGAGGAGATCAAGCGCGAGGCAGCGCGGCACAGCGAGGCGCGAACGAAAGCTCACAGAAGCCTGGGGCAGTGCGCAACCTCTCCCCAGGCACTTGCGCTGAAGGCGCGTAGCATAGCCCGTCGTGCCGCTACTGCTCACGCCCTGCGCGCCGCGCGGGGTCTGCCAGATGGTGAGTTCGGCCGACTCCGCGTCGAAACGTGACTGTGCCCCCGCGATTTACGTGCGCTAACCCGCAACGCAGGTCCCGTGACGTCCAGGCGCAAGCGCGACGAAGAATCCCTCGCGAACTGGTCCGAGGTATCGCACGACCACAGCGGCGAGGAATATACCCTGGACACGCCCATGAACACGCTCTTCGGCTCCAACGCGACCTGCGCGCTGGTGCCGGAGAGCATCCTCGGGCCGTACTGGGTCTCCGGCGAGCGGGTACGGAGCAACATCACCGACGGCGAGCCCGGGGTGCCCATGTACCTGGACCTGCAGTTCGTCGACACGGCGACGTGCGAGCCGATCCCGGACCTGCTCGTTGACCTGTGGCACAGCAACGCGATGGGCGTGTACTCGGGCGTGGGCCAGCCGGGTCAGGGGGGCCTCGAGACGACGTTCGGGCGCGGCGTGCAGGTTACGGACTCGGACGGCGTCGCGGCCTTCAGCAGCATCTTCCCGGGTCATTACTACATGCGGACGCCGCACGTGCACGTCATGAGCACCGAGGACGCGACGAGGCTCCCAAACAATACATTCGTATATACTGAAGGTGCACCGACGCACATCGGGCAGCTGTACTTCGACCAGGACCTCATCGACGCCGTTGAGCGGACGGGACCGTACAACACGAACCGCAACGAGCTGACGCCCAACGCCGAGGACGTGTTGATCGCGTCCTCGGCAAGCAACACCGCGGACCCCTTCCTCGACTACGTGCGCCTGGGCGAGGACCTGGCCGACGGCTTGCTCCTGTGGACCACGGTTGGCGTGGACCGGACGGCGGATTATAGCGAGCAGGCACGTCCTGCCGCGCACTACGCCGGTAGTGGCGATGATGAGAACGACACCGAGGTTAATGAAGGGGCCGGCGAGAGTCCCACCTCGAGCGACGCCGGCCCTCAGGAGCAGCCGACCGAGGCCACTCCTTCGTCAGGCGCTAACCGGTTAAGGATACTCTTTTAACTTGGGTCAAGATATAAGAGAACAGAGATTGCCCACTAGGAGTAGAGGCATAGGTTCAAAAATACAGGAGAAAGCCATACTAAAACTTGAGTTTGAACTTCACCTCAGGCAGGAGTGTACATTCGTATACCTTTGATACACACAAGCAGGTCTTCATGTGTGCGATCGATCTGCGACCCTCTGTGGAACCGTGGAACGGAAGTCAATCATGCCATGGATTCGTGCTGAGCTATGTACCTTGGTAAACATGAGTATGTCATTCTTCAATCGAGTCATTCTACAACTAGGCAATTCTTGTAAGGCAAGAAGTGGAAGAAGATAGCGGACTGTACGCAGCCAGTCTAGACCGAAATAATCAATTTGTGGACTGTCTTGCATCATTGAGGTGCAATCTTACCCAGGTATGCTTGAGAGGAGTCGGGGCATGACTGTCTTCCAGTTGAGGAGATGCCGCGGCCTTCCCTCTATCTCGTGAGCATGGCCTTAATCGACAATTCTCAGCTTACGCACGTTACGTCGAATCGAGCTCCATCCCCTACCAACACCTCACGTCCGGCAAGTACGGCGGGCAGAACTGGAGACGGGCAGCTTCCTCGGATCTGTGTATGGTGCAAGACGCCAGACAAGTAGTACGTTGGCTCTATCCGCTTTATCCAGGATACAGAGCATTACCCTAGTATCAAATCCTCTTTCTTTACCAGCGAGGCAAGGGCCCTGATGAAGGCATCATGTCCTCACGGTATCATGGTAGGCTCAGAGATATGAAGCCGTCTCGCAGATGCCACGTTGGGGATGCTGAATGCGAGTTTCGCTTATATGATCTTCTTGCTCTTAGCTCTATTGCGGTAGTTACGTGCATATAGTGACTAACAACCAATCGCAAAAACCGAAAGACTCGCCACCCCCTTAGTAATATATGGTGTGGTATGTGGTGTGAGAATCTCTGGGTCTTATAGAAGTGAGGCGTTGATGTCCTGATAGGTCCAGACTATACTCAAAATGACCTGAACATCTGTTGATTGTTCGCTATGCACTTCTGATACCTTGCTGTGTACATAGCGGTAGCCTCATCATGCGAGGCTGAAAAGGGGGACGTTGTCAGGTTTACAAGACTCCGGGTCCAGCCGGGCAGACGGGGACTCTGACCCACATTGGTGGCCCAGAACGGGGACCAAGACGACGACGACCCTTTCGGGAAAAGGAGACTAGAGATTCGGATCGGGCCCATTCATATATAGATGACCATTTCGCTATTGGGTTGTAGATGCTAAATTGTTGGAACAGCAGTCCCTTTCAGCAAAAGAGGGATCAGCTACCAGGCTACAGAAATCTAGAGTAAGCTACCACCGGCATGCTATTGTGTGTAGCGCATTTAACGCAACTCGGGAACGAGGAGGTAATCCGGAAACTTTATGTCATTCTCCCTGAAGTTATCAAACATGTAAATGACAGACGCCCTTGTTCTATGTAGCAGACAGTCCCCCTTCAAAATTAAAACACCGCATCTTGCGTGGGTATCCCAGAATTATTTAGCAGCACCGAAGATGGTTTCCATGATTATTCCCGTTATTTGGTACGGGTCGGCGTTGGAGGCGGGACGTCGATCCTCGAAGTACCCATAGCCCTTGGCGGCCGTCTCCCGCGGAATACGGATCGACGAACCACGGTCGGCAACACCGTATGTGAACTGCTCGATGTTTCCGGTCTCGTGTTTACCAGTAAGGCGTTGTTCGTTACCCTCGCCGTACACGGCGATGTGTTCCTTATGTCGACCCTCGAGCTTCTTGATAGCGGCCTCGATGTGCTTCATACCACCCTCGGCGCGCATCTCCTTGGTTGAGAAGTTGGAGTGGAGACCGGCTCCGTTCCAGTCTCCCTGAATGGGCTTTGGCTCGACGGAGACTTTAGCACCGAACTCCTCTGAGACCCGGTGAAGAAGGAAACGGGCCATCCACAGGTGATCACCCATCTCGATACCGATGCAGGGACCAACCTGGAACTCCCACTGGGCGGGCATGACTTCAGCGTTGGTACCGGAGATCTTGACACCAGCGTACAGGCAGGCCTTGTAGTGAGCCTCGACAATATCGCGGCACACGACCTTGCCGGCACCCACACCACAGTAGTAGGGACCCTGAGGCGCCGGGAAACCGTTCTTAGGCCAGCCATACGGCCTGTCATTCATGTCGAATAGGGTGTACTCCTGCTCCAATCCGAACCACGGCTCGTGCTCGGAGTGGGCCTCCATCAACTTGGCGCATTCGTAACGGTGGTTGGCCTTGTTGGGGGTGCCATCGGCATTCCACGTCTCGCACAGGACAATGACGTTGGGAACGCCTCGGAAGGGATCGGGGAAGACAGCGACGGGCTTCAGGTAGACATCGGAGTTGTCACCAGGGGCTTGGCCGGTGGAGGAACCGTCGAAGTTCCAGACTGGAAGATCCTCAGGCTTGAAACCATCTTTGGGAACTGACGTAATGGTCTAGAAGTTCATGTCACGTTAGCAACTGTTTTGCCATACTTTAACAGTATCGAATGCGAAGAGGAACGAATGTATGACGCCACTTGGCTGGAACCACAAGGGTTGCCACTTGTGACCGTGACAGAACCAGGCCACTTGACACAGGGTCCGAAATGGGCAGACATAGACAGTGGAATTTCGGTTGTGTGGGGGGCGATGATTGAATCCAACTAGCCGATGGTTGCGAAGAACGCCAAGGAGGCGAAGTCGGAACTCCTAGGCTTGCCTCTCCCGTCTGCCCGGGGTTTGTGGGGGGCATTGATAGAATCGCCCGTAACTTTCCGGGAGAATTTGCCACGAAGGCATGAGCCGGAAGCTAAAATTAGGAAGTTGCTGCGTATGCTGCCGCTAGGCTCCATGCAAGAAGAGGGTCCGGGTGTGATTCCTTGACAGTAACTTATCGAGTAATAGAAACAAAGGTGATTTGAGCGAGATAACCCAAAAGGCAAATTTGCGTACCTTGCTCTTAGATCGGACACCGCCAACAGCATCGATCCAGACGTACTCCGCCATGGCGGAGCCCTTCTGGTCGAGCTTCATGTACTTCATCAACTACAGAGTGAATGGGGTTAGCCAATGCTGCACCTGGCGGCTGGAAGCACCATTTCCCTCCAGATCAAACTCGTGATCTGTCTGGCCGGGGGAGGGTCGCGCGCTCACGTTCTCAGTGTACGAAATAAACTGGTTCTCAGCCTGTGGGAGGATTCTGTTAGCAAATCGTCTCGTGATGGAGAGGGGTAATTGGCTGGGGTTGGCAGTATGGTGGGGTTTCGCGCATCGAACTACTCACCATGGTTGCGGTCTGTTATGCGTGAACTTATAAATATGGTCTTTTTTCCTAACGTAAAAAGTGTCGCAGATGACAAGTTGCGAAGTCAAACAATTTCTTCGATCCGATAATAGGAGGGACTGCCTGTGAATGAGTGTATAGGAGAACAAGAAGAGGGCTTTCAAGTTTAAGTAGAAGTTTAGACAATGGGCGGCGGGTGAGGCTTTTATGTGGATTGGCCTTATCAGCTTGACGGGGCAGTGCCTCGTAACTGGTTGAATTCCCGATGTAGCCGAGAGGTACCGCAGACCGCAAAACTAATTGAACCTTGGGTAGGTACCCAGACGATAAGAGCTTCCAGGCAGGCATCCAGGGCAAGTTAGCGGTACCTATTACTACTCATTAACCGTCACTGAACCAAAAGGGGGGGGGGGGGGGGGTG